>VWZI01020605.1:467819-597586 GCA_013396835.1 Psilopogon haemacephalus | reverse complement strand
GCACCTCAAGGTTTCACATACAGCCAATGTAATTTTTTATATATATAAATATATATATATATTTAATCTTATTCAATGGAAGCCAAGCTTTTGAGTTGTTCGTTTTGTTTAATTTTTCTTGTTTTGGTTTTTTTTCTTTTTAAACTTTGTTGCTGTGTAAACAACCCCTACCCAAGTCATGGTTTGGGGGAGGGGTGTTTTTTGTTTGGTTGTTTGTTTTTTTTTCTTTTAAGTAAGTGAAACAGAAATTGAGTCTTAACTCATGTAGTGTGCCAGGGTTTGTTTTTTTAAATAATAATTTTTTTTTTTTCCCCCCCTTCAGATCCCAGACTGTGTGTGGATGCAGTATGGGAAAGAAAAAAAAAATAATTAAAAAAAAAAGGAAGCAAAATGATGCCAACATTTTCCTTAGCACTGTTGCTTTTACCAATGGTTTACTACTACTGTTCTGTAGCTGTGTACAAAGAGATGTGAAATAATTTCAGGCAAAAATAAACTGTAAGTGAATATCTTTTAGCTGTGTGCTTTGTGTTTTCTTTGAAGGAGGCTTTCGGTGACGCAGGGATGCTGTGGGAGGTGCAGAGGAGTCAGAGCTGGAGGACAATCGGTACCTGCCTGAGGAAGGTGTCTCAGGGCTGCCCTCTGGCAGTCCTGCTCTGCATACCACACCGGTGCCTGGGCACTGCCCCTTCCTCCCATTGCAGAGCAGAGGGACCCACAGGCAGCTGTCATGGGTGATTTGCACCAGGCACCATCACCTAGAAGGGACAAGGAGAAGGAGGACAGCTGAGTCTGGCATCTCTCCCAGAGACTTAATCTCTGCACCGTTCCTAGTCCTTCACAGGCTCCAGGAGTTGTTGCAGTTGCCATCAAAACCGTGGCATTGGTGGGATGTTTTGCGCCGGTTGCCTGCAGTAGGCAGGACTGGAAACACTGTGGCAGTTCCAGTCTCAAGAAGAGTTTCTTCTTACTAAGGCAACAATCCAAATGGAGGGATCAGCTGCGTTTGCATCCTGCTCGGTGTTCTTGATAAAGCACACCGGGGTGTGGGCTGGATGCCAGCAGAAAATCCAGCTGGAGCTTCGCAACTCTGCTTTGGTCATTAGACAGTTACTAAACTTCTTCAGCTTTTAAACAAACGGGTTTCACTTGAAACCAGCTCCTGCAGGTATTCTGAGAGCCACCTTCATCAGCTGTGCTACCTGACTCCTATACGCTCATTTGCATTTCTGTCCTGTACCACAAAACAGATTTTAGGACATGGAGAAATGCAGGCATTTGTACTGAGTGCCCAGCCAAGGTAAGAGGTCCTCACAGCATTGCCCTGTGAATAAACCATGCCTTCAGTTCTTTATTCCCACTGAGGCTGCCAGGTCCTTTGAGGCTTTTCCCCTTGGGCAGTCTCTGCTGTGTATGGGCTGTCCTTACCTGGCACAAACCAGGACTCCTCAAAGCCCTCTGGCCCCTGAGAAACCAGAAATACATGAGGAACTGAGAAGTTGCCCAAGGAAGGAGAGCTTTGGGCCTTAAACATAAGCATGTCAGACACAGCTGCTTTTCCTGCTGTGGGCAGTGACCCTCTCCCCTGTTGCTCCCTGGCTCTGCCTGCTGGGGCATGGGTGACAGCAGTTGGGTTCTGCAATGCCAGCTGGCTGGGCAGCAGTGGCAGATGCTGGAGCAAGCACATTAGACTGGTTTCACTAATGCTGTGGTGGTTTGGCCCTGGCTGGGGGCCAGATGCCCACCAAAGCTGCTCTGTTGCTCCCCTTCTTAGATGGACAGGGAAGATACAGCAAATGCCTGTGAGTCAAGATAGAAGCAATTAAACAGGATGAAAAGCAAAAGCTGTGCACAGAAGCAAGAGTAAATTCTGTGGAGAATTAACTCCAGCTTGGCCAAACCAAATACAAATGCCACATGGGTGACATTGCAGAGGCAAGGTGAGGTGTGGATCACCTCTGGTCCTGCACCCTACCACAACCTCCAGAAAATCTCTCCTTTGTGCTTCATTCCCTCTCCTGAACCAGCAGCTACTCCATACAGTGGTACCTGGGGGCTGTCTCCCCACACATGAGCTGCCTCTGTGCCAGGACAGGTGCCTCTGTGCCAGGGCAGGTGCCTCTGGCCTCCAGCCCAATGATGACAGAGCAGCATTGTCAGAGAATTCTGAGCATTGTGTTGGGTCAGAGGTTCTCATCTTGGTTACAAGAGGCAGGATCAGGCAGGGCAGGGCAGGGCAAGAGCTGCTCTAGCTCAGCTTGCACTCTGAAAGCCTGTTCTGAGGTTTATTAGTAGAGCACTGGGGCTCGCAGAGGACCAGGGACTTCACCTGGATAATGCCTTTCTGCCTGCCTTTCAGCTGCTGCTTCCTGATACTATGAGCCATTAAAAAGCTGCCTGATTTGATTTGGGAGGTTACTGCAGCCTGTCTTCCCAGGGACTCTGAATGCCAGGGGTTTGTCTAACCTACGGCTTTTGGCTTTCAACCCAAACTAGTGCGACAGCTTTGATGCAAGTCCAAAGAGCACAAAGCTGCAGCACTATCTTGTTTCAGGAGCAATTTTCTCATGTCCTCGTTAAAGCCCTGTGGTTTTCCTACTTTTCTATTGCTTCTTCCACTGCTCACAGCTACGTTTTGTGTTTCAGAGCACCAAATGCAGAGATGAATCTCACAAAGTACCAGTTGCCTCCAATTTCCTGGCTGGGTGGGTACAGCTTGTTCATTGCTGAGAGAGTAAAATGCTTGCTCAGTGTGGATTTGCTTGGAGGCAAGTGCTGGAACAGCTGCTGACCTCAACCATTGTCTGGTTGTATTTTCACCAGGTGAGGGCTTGGTTTGCCATGTTCCTATGGTCATTTCACACAAGGTGAAGCCTGTCCATGATGACCTGGGGCTACCTGCCTAAGGCTCGTTGTGAGAGATGTGGCAGATGGTGGCACCAAGGTGGCACATGGGCATGTCCCTAGGGCAAATCTTCAGGTTGCTCAGTGCCCTCTTGAGGTCTGTGAGTATCCTGATCTAAAAGCCAGCCGTGTGTTCCCAGAGCAGGCAAGTCTTGTTCCAGGCTTTGAGCAGGCCTTGCCCCCAGTGTCAGGGCCACCCCTGCTGAGCAGGGTAGAGGCTCCATCTCTGAGCCTCAGCACACTAAAAAATGTCTTATATTCGTAACTCCTTATGCTTCACAGAAAACATCAAGTCTCTGTCCAGGTGAAGTCCTCTTGGAAATACAGCAGGAAGGTCTCTGAAGTGAGTAGAAGGATCTGGTTGGTAGGTTGGTTGCCCTGCACTCTGGGCTAGCAAGCCCTAAATGCAGTGAAGGTATGAAATAGTAATGATGGGCTCAAAAGCAAAGCAGGAATGCTAACTCCAGCCCAGACTGCTGTCTTCTGAACCACAGTAGGAGGAGAGGCTGTTCCCATCTTGGGGATTTTCACTCCCCTAATGGCTGGAAGCAGAAGTAATCTCCTTTCCCATATGTACAAGCAGTTCTAATTTGGAAAAAAAAAAAAAAAAGCTTCTTGAAAGTCTCTGCACATCAATAAGCAATAAGAGCACAGTGCTACCACCAGTCCCATACCAAAGGCAATGCTGACCTCTCCCAGCCTCCCTGAAGCCAAGCAGCTGTACCTTTTAGAACACATCCATCAGATGAATTGCTCTTTGAATTTTTAATGATTTTTTCCAATGAAAGAGAATACAGGCATCAAAATATTTGTTTTGAGTGGATGTTGCCATGCAGGTTTTTGTTTTGTTTTGTTTTGTTTTTTCTTCCATTTTCTATTGAACCTCTTAAGAAAATATATGAGATGAGGCATTTCTATCCATAACAGATCTTGACATAGCCTTTTTTTGCCAGTAATATCAAACATGGAGGTATTTTTTCCTGCTAGCCTGCTACCTGCTTTTTCATAACTGTTATTATTTCAGGTGATCTCACTTTCATGCTTTTCAGCAGCCAGCCAGGACAAGTACTGCAAGAGATTTGTAATTTTAAAACAAACCCTGTTGGACTTTAAACACACATGTACAGAAACCTCACAGAGATCCACTGCTCATCCATGAGCCTTGTTGATGCAGCACTGCCCACGTGAATTCCTGTCCTTTTCCTACCAACCTCTACAAAGATCAAACCAAAACTCTGTATACCAGGACACAGCTCACAGCTCACCTTCAGCATTACCAGCACTGAGCTGGTCTCGGTACCCAAACGAACCAGTTTGCTCCAGAGATCAGGCAGCTGGTACAGTAATTAGCTTCTTGTTAATTTTTGTTGCAGCTGGTGTGCAGTATCAAGCATTACTCCTTAGATTTTAACACAGCACATGTTTTAAGTTGAATTGCTCGCAGCAGATAACTGAGATACTTTTAAACCTTAGCAGCCTCTCCCCCAGGCTTCTGTAGTGGTCCACTCTTAATGGCTGTAGCCCTGATAGCTGGAAGTTAACAGGGGCTGCAGGGCAATCAGGGACTTGTCTAATGGGACTGGGGCCACCAGAGGCAGGAGTCTCCTTGCTGGAGCCTCGCCAAGAAGCCAGGTCCCACTCCCTCATCAATCTTTTCTTCCAAAAATCTGTCATTTGAAGAGGAGCTTTTGATTTAATGCTTGGAGGACACAGTGCTGGTGTGTACCCTACCTGTGGGTAGGTCACCTGAGTGCTGAGAGCAGAGCCTGGCCTCCACCATGCAGCCCTGAGTGGCCATCAGGTGCTCATGTCAGTCACTGCATTTCTTGCAGGGATGTGGGTCCAGCCACCCAGCTGGATCCATCTAAGTCTTCCTGATGGGCAAGTGAGCAGTGGTGGCTCTGCTGTAGCATGGTGCAGCAGCAAGTTCATTGGGCTCCTGCATGGAAAGATTCAAGTGCTATCCAGAGCAGACCTGCCAACGTGAGGCATTTCACTGGGTGCAAAGCTTCTTCCTAGGTCACCTCCATGTTTCAGAGCTTCCAGACCATCTTCTTTGGGAGTACCATTGGTTTATGAGCACAAGGGGAACCTGTGTAGGGCAGAGCACAGTCCCAACAGCTTGCTTTCCAACGTGCAGCCCTATCCCACTGATGCTAGTGGTGAGACTTCCCACACACACCCCCCAAAAGATGTGAGGAGAGGTCTGGGTCTGGCGGAGAGCCATAGGTGCTGCTGCAGGCCCTGTGGTGGGGTCATCTCCGGAGAGAAACGAACACACAAATGCACAAAAACCCCAAACCGAGGCGGGGAAGAAAAGAAGGAAAAGAAGTTGCACTTGAGGTTAGCGCTGCTCTCTGCTGCAGAGCCGATGACATCAATGTTGCCATGGTGACTAAATCTTCACTTAGGTATGGTGAGCACCCTGAGCTTGCGGCTGCCAAGGAAACCCGCCCGAGCTCCAGCACACAGCCACTGCGGCGGCCCCGGCGCCTGCCCCCTCCTCCTGTTCCTCCTTGCCCTGCCCCGCTGTGGAGGGGCTCCAGGCCGAGCCCTGCTCCCTTATGGAACTTAGTTGGTGCAATCTCCCTTTTTTTTTTTTTTTTTCGTCCCAGCAGCTCCAATTTGTCCCGGGAATGATGAGGGAGAGCTGTGCCCAGCAGAGATATGGGGACATGGTGGCTCTGTGACCTGCCATTGCCAGCACTGTGGGTCCACTGATGGACTCCCAACACCTTCCTGGCAGTCCAGACAAAGCTGCTGCCCTTCAGCTGCTCATGAATTGAATTTCTTTGAGTTTTGGGACCTGGTTTGGACCAATACCAGGTTAAGGAGCCACAGAGAGAGCAGCCTGGTGTGGGGCCCTTTCCTTTCTTAGGGGAGCACCAGCTACAAGGCACAATGTGATATGGCCCCGTCTGTGGCTGCAGGCATGCCCCATGGAGGAGCAGGTGGGTGAGACATTTCAAATCCCTCCGTGGCTTGAAGTGCAGCACAAGGCAAGCTCACGTGTGGCTGTTTTTTTGCTGAGAGCCTGTGCCAAGACAGCCTGGGCCAGGTCTGAATCGCTTTTTGCCCTGTGATTCATGTTAGAAGGCTGTGAGTGCCCTCAGCATTGGCAACCACCCCCCAGGAGAATTAGGGGAATTCATCAGGTGAGGCAATTCTGTTTATCCTCTCTCACTACCATGTCCCCATCCCCCCTCCCCCCTTCACTACAAATGAAAAACTTCTCCTAAAGTTTGACTGTTCTCTTGAAAGCCACTGATGTCACAGAGAGCAGTCATTAGGCACCAGGGTGAACCCATGGGCTGACAAGGAGTGACTGAAGTGAGAAAAATATTTGGTGGGAGGCTTGGGTCTGAGTAAAGCCCTGAGTTCAGTGCTATGCTTAGCTGCAGCCATGCCATACCCTGGACAAGTGTGAGCATCCTGACCAGAGCTCCCACAGCAGCTTTTACAGCCTCAAAAGATCCCAGGGCCTCTCCAGCATCAGGGAAGGTTGTTTGGTGACTGCTGGCCAAGGGATCTGTCCTGCCATGGATTCACCTTCTGTGCAAATCTGTAATCCAAACCCCACAGAAGCTGATGGAAAACGTTTTGGATTTTTTTTTTAGGTGGATATTGGCTACAAGCTTAATGGCTCAAGTGACTTCTCATGCGTGTCCCTGTGTCACCTTAAACACAGCAGAAGCCAGCCCTGTGCGACCCCCGTCAGAGCCCCTCTGGCTGTCTGGCTGCACACTGAGGTACTGTTCTAGCTTTTAGTTTAGAAGTTGAAGGTTTGGATCTTGGTCAAACTGTTGGTAGTTCAGAAGAAAAAGGGGGGATGGGGCAGGGGAGGGAAGGAAGGAAGAGCCAGTGCCTCTAAAAGAGAAACATCTGCTGATATGCATAAAACACTGATGGCTTTCAGGCTTCAGGGGCTGTGATTAATCAGGCTCCCAGTCATGCTGCTGCTGAGAGCATGGGTGAGTTGAGCCAGTTGCTGGAAAGGAAAGGGAAGGGGAAATCCAGCAAATCTCTGGAGAAAAGCAAGGGTTTTTTTTTTTTTTTTTTTAAGGCCTGAATTTTCAAGACTAATTATCCAATTATCGATAGCCTCTCAAAATAATTATGGCTTTTGCACAGTGCCAGATCTCCACTACCCGATTTCTGGTCACGAGAGAGGAGTATAGTCAAGGGGAAGTGACTCACAGCTGCTTGTGGCTGAAATTAATGAGCTCTTTATCTGGAAATATTCCTGTCAGTGGCTTTTTACTTTGTAGTCTGTATCGGGACAGGAGTGTGGAAATCACAGCTGAGGAGAGCGAAGGCTTTGCTGCGATGGCTGCAGGGCCTGTGGGATCAGCTCTGGTGAGCGTAGGATCAGATGAGTGATGGATTTTAAGACAAACCATCCCATTCTGAATGCTCAGGCTGACTTGCTGCAGAACACAGCCCAGACTGCTCCCTAATTCCAGCACTAGCCCTACAAGTGGTATTCGCTGGGGAGAGAAGGGAGAAAGAAGATAATGAGGAAAAGCAGAAATCAGTGGTGGGACCTTGAGATGGGACTCCTTTTGTAAGTGCCATGGAAAGCCCTTTCAGGTGCTGCACAATCTGTTCTGCCAGCCTTACAGGAGTGCCAGGCTCTGAGGATATCTGGAAGAGAAATCCTTGCCCTGCCTGTGCCTGGAGTGACCCAGCCTGTCACCTTCCTGGGGGAAAACGGCAGCGGCTGTGCCAGCAGAAAGCTGCGATTTTGGGGCTGCTTGGAAGCCCTGCTCTGTCAGTCAGGTTATTGATCAAGAGGAAACGTCGGCGGTTCAGAAGCTTCCCCAAAAAGGCAGGGATCCTGCTCGGCTCCCGTGCGTCACTGGGGCTGTTTTTATCCTCGGATTTTCCGGTGTGTTTAGCAGCTCTGGGTCGCCCAGGAGGGACCCTGGCAGAATCTCCCCGCTGAGTGACTCATGCTCGCACAGCATGGGAATTCGGGCTGGCTTCAACACACTGCACTTTTCAACTCTGATTCATGCCACCCCAAGAGAGTAAATAAGGCAACTCCACACACATCTCAGCTGTGACGAGTTGCCTTCCCACCGGGAAGGTGTGGGGATAGATGACAGTGACAGTGAGTGGTGTCACCTGTAGCCAGCCGTTTCCTAACCAGCGCCAAAAGGCTCTTGGCATGCCTGCAGCCCACCATACCTGTCAGCTGGCGTGATGCAGGTGGTCTTCACTGAACCAAAAATGCTGGGCTAACCTTTGTAGCAGGCTTAGCTAAAGCCTGGGGACATTTATTAGCCATCTGGGGTTGTCACTTCTCAGGCAGATCATTTCTCCTCAGATCACTTCAGAAGGGTGATTGAAAAAAGCAGAGAGCCTCATTTGTCTGGATGACTCCCAAAACCAGGGTAAGCCAAGTCACTGCTGCACAAAGTGTCACTTGGTGTGTTTAGCAACACAAAGACAAAAGCCAGGAGCAGATTTTTAGCAGGATCTAAATAACTCAGGTATGTGAAATCAGTTGTTTAGGGACAACCCCAGCTGTCCTTGCTGGTACCTGTGAGTCATCACATCGCATCCTTGGGTTGGGAGCTGGATAACTGATGCCTGTCAAGCCAGTGAAGCAGTTCAGCTGAAAAGCCCTGTGCACAGGTAGGGTGATTTCTTGGGTGCAATTCCACTCTGACCCAAGGAGAGCACCCAGCTGCTCCTGGCATCTCCTACTCAGCCTCCGCAGCTGGAGGTGGCAGCAGCAGGCAGCCCCTGTCCTGGGTTTGCTCTTGCTGCTCCTGCTAGCATATGACACTGCAAACCCAGTGACTCAGCAGGAAAACCTCTGCAGAAATCAGCTCAAGAAGGAAGGCTTTGACGTTTCCTGACTACAGATTGGGAATGTGTGCTTTTTGTTTAGCCTGATCTGTGGTGAAGCAGAGCGTGTGGGATTACTGGTGATTTTTCTGGTTGCAGGTTGCTGCTGTGGGAGCTGAAGATGTTCTTACACAGGGTAGCCAAATGGAGGGGCACAAGCTGTTGAGTAAGCATTAGATGAATTGGGTGGCTTTATTCCCAGTGAGTGCCAGCTCCTCCAGTTCTTTGCTCTTTGGGGCTTCCATTAAAATCTCTGTTTTTCTCCTCAGACCTGCGAGAGAGAATTATCCAGGGCAGCATAATTAGTGCATGCTATGCCACCACTTCTATTGCTTTTACAGTGTCTTTCTTTCAGAAGAAAGAAACAACAACAGCCTCCCCCCCCCATTTGATTACATGCTCTGCTGTTCCTTCAGGCTTATCAACAAGAGGCTCAGGGATTGCCTAATCTGTTGTTGTTATTGAATTATGTGCCTATGGTACAGTGCCCTGGCTCCCCTCCATAACCCATCACAACTGGCACTGCATTCCTGCCCAGCCTCCAAGTATTCAAACACCAGTGGGGAAGGGAAGTCTGTCCTCACATCTCTGCCTCTGGTGTTGTGAGAGGTAGGCAAACACCAGAGCAAGGACATGGCTCGAATCCAGCTGTGTTCTTCGTGTGTGAAGTGCTGGGTTTCCAGTACTCAGGTCTGTGGCCCAGGGGGACTTCAGCCAAGCCCTTGAGGAGCAGGCAAGTGGAGGCGCTGGGTGTCCACGCCCTCCTTAGCATGCCTGCTCCCCGGCTGTGCAGGCTGGGATTTGTGTGCTGGCGTCCTCCTTGTGCTCTCAAGGATCCTCCAGGCCCTGGGGTGCAGGACAAGCCAGGCAGTGTGCTGTGGCTGATCCCTCTGCAGGGTGCCGGCAGCTTCTGGTGGGAGCCAAGCTCCAGACCTTGCACAAGTCCTCCACTGGGCAGCCAACATCTGCTGCCAGCAGCAGAGAGCTGCAGCTTGTCTGTCTTCAGGGACAGCACCTTAATCCAGCCTCTTAGTAAGCCATAGACATGTCCTTCTGCTGAAATGCTGTTCAAGGAAGGACGAGCAAAGCCCAGCTGTATGGCTCAGTGACAGGGCTGGCAGTTGTGCTACACTGATGTTATATCAGAGGGCTTTATCTTCTCTGCCTTAGTCAAACTGTCTGCATACCTGCTCCCTAAATCATTGTCTGTGTTGTCTTCTTATTTATTCTGTCTCCTCCACAGAGCTGTTAAAGCCCTGGGCTTAAGAACATGAACTGTCTCTCCAAGACAGAGTCTGTGACCTCTGCTGTTGACAGTGTCCCCACGTGTGGCCTGCAGCATCGTAGTTGTGTATGCCAGAGAAGGAAATAGTAAGGACTTGATCCCTGGTGTCTTAAGCTGTGAGACACAAGGTACTTTCTTCCTCTGCCACTTACAAGGAAATATGTTGCCATCAAGGTGGGCAAACAGCCTAAAAATAAGGTCTTCTACATCAGGGTGGTGTAGCTCTTGGGAAAAAAAAAGGCACTTAGCCGGGGGATGGAGGTGTGACATGGCTTAGAAAGAGCCCCTTGGATCAAGGGCTTTGCACAAGCACTTTGGTCCTTTACAGTTTTCATTATGTGAATGCCTGCAGAGGTAATTTCCCACTGAGTCAGCCCCAGCGCCTGTATCTAAGCAGCTTTGCTTTGGGGATAACATGGAGCTTGTGGGGCTCCTGCACTGAGGTCGACTGCTTCCAGCATGAGGACTGTAACATATACATGGGAAAGCTTGGAAAAAAGAAAGGTTTTCAACTAGAATTTGCTGCTTATGTTTCTTAGGCTTTGGGCCTAAGAAATTTGGGCCCCAAATTCACAGGGTGGTGAAGGATGAAGAGTCTTTTTTCTTTTCCTTTAGTTTCATTTGACTTGCTTTGTTTGGGCCCCAGCATAACAATTCTTTGTCCCAGGCTCAGCACTTAGCAGCAGTACCACAGGGATTTATTTTAGCAGAAGCAGACAATTGCCTAAATTATTAATGTTAATAGTGGACAAACCGCAGGACACCAGCAAATATATACAGGAGGAAGAGCTGAAGGAAAGGAAGAGGGTGGCAGCTGGAACCATCAGGGTGATGAGAGACAAAGCTGGGATAGAGAGAGATGTCTCAGGTGATTGGGACCAAGCAGGGAAGGTTTTGGGCAAATCCAAAAGCAAAGAAGCGCACACCTTGGAGCTGTTCCCAAATGCTGCGGGCACAGGAGCTGTAATTTATCAGGGGTTAAAGCCAGCAACAAGCAGCTCATGTGCAGAAATTCCTACATGGTGAGTGCCTGTATTAAATCCTGCTGGGGGAGGGTAGAGGACACTGCAGCGTTGTCTCCATCCCCTGCGTGGAGGTGGCACTTGAGGTTCCCCGGTCTGTATGACACTGCCTGGCTGGTTGGCAGCCTGCCTGGCGCGTCCTAGTTGTGTTTCTCAGAACCCCTCTGTGTTTTCAGCTGATTTGCTTTGACATCAGCAGCCGGCAAGAAGTTCTCTGTGTCGGGGTGCGTGGGAGTGCTATGTGACACCTTAATCATGCTAAACAGGAACACACATTCAGATTTCCTCAGCGTTTCAAAGAAATATGATTTCCTTTGTGCTGCAAAGAAAGAGCTGACTTGATTGTGACTTTCTGTGGAGATCAGCTCTGGTGCCTATGAATTAGGGTGCCAGGATCTCATTCTGAGGGGGGGAAATAAAAAAAAAGAGAAAAATGAGATAAAACATAGTGGGCTTCTGAGCTGCCACTGTCAGGGTTTGGTTTCTTGCTGGGGACTGGGGTTTGTTTTGAGGAGAGCTGTTTAACTGGCCAGCGTATGAAGAAATTAGATTCTGTTCAAAAACAAAACCCAAAAATGTGTGTAGAGCCATAGTGTCATCAAATATCATACCAGATGCCAACTTCTCAAACAGCCATTAGTCATTTAGAACAGGCATTAGAAAATAATTCCAAGTCCCAAGGAATGATCAACTTACAAATTTATTTCTCCTTGTATAGATGACATTTAAAGTTTCAGTGCAAACTCAACTAGTGATGGCTCAGCACACATTTAGCTGCTCATTCACTGGTCCAGATGAGAAGAAAGAGTGGCAGGGAAGATTGTGAGAGACTTGAAGGCACATGGCCAGGAGAGGGCATAGGGTGGGACTTTGTAGCTGATGTGATTTGTGCCATGCAGCAAGGCTGTTAGGAAAGCTGGATTTGCTGGAGTCCTCATCCTGCTGACAGCCTGGCTCATCCAGGGGCACAGGATTGCTTGGATGCTCAGCATGGAAATGGCTTTAGGAGATCACACAAAAAACTCTGTATTTGGTAAATTGCTGTGGATAGTAGTAAGCTGTTGGATCTGTTAAGTGAATGATTATGCTCGGAGTAGAAAATGTCTGTGATCCTGCTAGATATGTACCCAAAGCACAGGTATGAACTGGGGCATTGCCCAGTAACCATTGCCATGGGGCAGGAAGGTTTCCAGACCACTGCCATGGGGCAGGAAGGGTTCACCAGATGTGAGATAATTGTTGCAGCCTAACAGTGTTAGCTTTCAGCACGGAATTAACTGTTGCCCAACCCTATTCACATAGCGTGCAAGAAAGTAGGTCACTCAAGACAGCAGCAGGTATTGCTCAGCTTTGAAATCCACTTCTGCATGTTTGCAGTCCAGCAGCTCCTCTAGAGGAAGGATTACATCCATTGCCACCAGGCTCCTACCTGTGTTATTGCTTCAGGAGAGCACTGACCTGTGTTCTTCTCCCCAGTGTGTTGTGAGGGTGCTTTTCCCAGTGCACTTCTCTGAGACAGGAAATGTCTCTTTTCACCTTCAGTGGATATGATCTTCCTGTTTTAACTGAGAGCTGATGAGGAGCTTGCCTTGTTCTCTGAATCAGGGCCTGGACTTCCAAGTCTCAGAATAGGAAATTATGTCTCTGCTGCCAAGGGCAAGGTGATGGATGAATTTCTTCTCCTGTGCCTTGGCCTGCTGTTCCTCTATGATGTTGCAGGTGCTCCCTAGGGGCAGGATGAGCCCCGATCCCTGCAGCTGCTGAGGCGTAGATGGTGGTGTCCAGGGCCCAGGCTAGACAACAATCTAGTCCCCAGCAAGATTACCCAGGAGCTGGATGCTGATAGAACAGCATTGGGCTGGAAAGTAGGACAGCATAGACCAGCAGAAGCAAGGTAGTCATGTCCTGTGAGCCTCTTAAAAGGAGTTCAGCACTAGATTGACAGCGCTGGATGTTTGTCCACAATGAGCTGCTCTTTCCCACGGTGCTCAGGCATTCTCCTTTGCCTTGCTCAGGGGGATTAAGGCAGTGTGCATGATCAGTTCTTGGCTCCCAACCTACCTAATACATCACACTCTGAGTCCTGCCTGCTGGACTGGGGTTAACTGACCTGGTCAGCAGCAGCAGTGCAGAGTCGGGCAGGAGCTTTCTGCAGCTCCCACATCCAAAGGGCCTTTCTGCCACCTCCTGCTCTTATTGAAGCTCTCCAAGTTGTGTGCCTGGCTGCTGGCCTGCACGGCAAGAGGCAGATCTGTGATGTCAGACGTTTAGCACAACTGCAAGCAGCAAACTGCTTTTACTCCCTCAGTTAAAATACATCTGCTTACATCTTTATGTGGATTGAAGAGCAGTGCTGGCTCCAGGCCTTGCTCTGTCTGAGCAAGGGGGCTCTCCTGCCATGCATTTGACAGAATCTGGGGATCGAGGCCCTTCCAGAGCAGTGGCTAAGCAGTCACACAAAATTACCTGTGTGAAAATACAGCGCAGGGAATGTTAGATAAGCTTGACTTAGATCACTGCAGATGTGTTATTTTGGGAGAGCATTCGTACTGTGCAGTCCTTATTCAGGCAAAACTGCAATTGACGTAATTTTTTCCATAGTGTTGCTTTTATTTGAAAGCATATCTATACATCTTGTACAAATCTAACTAATCATAAGCATTTCCGTGGCAGGCTCCGCTTATGGATTAATTTTGGAATTTGGTTTATAGACCCCGTTTGACTTCAGTGGGATTTATATCCCTAAAAGGACTGCAGCAATAGGGGACAATGCTGGAAAGTGGCTTTTTGTCTATAATTCAACCTACTTGTTTGTGGAACCCTGAGCAGTGTTCTAATCTTCCATCTGAAAACCGCCTTGTGATTTACAACATTTGCCTTTGCCTTCCCTCTCTGCAACTCGCTATTTTCTACGAGGCAGGTATTGTCAAATCTCTTTCTTCAAACATATAATAACCACCTTTTGTATTGAACAGGCGTATAAATTACCCAGCTTATATGACAGAACAGAAAATAAAGAGTTGAGTATCTGGCAGAGATGCCAAAGAGTGATGTTATTATAACCTTGCTGCGAAAGATTTGCCAACAGAAAGTTACATACCGGTGAGGTAGCTGACGACAGTATTGCCTTTATTACTCCAAATATTAGCAAACACTATTCTGTGGGGCACTTCCAGACAAATCACAGCTCTCATCTGGATGTTCAGGAGCCACCCTCGTGCATATCCAATGGGATTTATAGCTTAAATAGACCCCAGGCACTGAAAGACATACCGTGCCTGCTTCCTGCCTGTCGGTATCACAGCCTTATTACCCAGACCTTCTGGGGAATATTTCCAAGTGGAAATATTTTAAGTGGAAAATACTGCTCCTGCAAAATTAAAATCTTGCAGCTTTTCAACTTTCCCTCATGAAATTTATACCAGGAATAGAAGAGCTATTTCAAGGTGGAGCAGTCCAAATGAAACCAAATCACAGTGCTTGGCTGGGAGCAAACAGCTGCCCATCCCTGCCTATGCTGCCATCAGATTTATGGATCACAGGAGCACAGGATGTCAGGGGTTGGAAGGGATTCAAAGAGGTCATTGAGTGCAACCCCCCTCCCAGAGCAGGACTGTAATCTAGCTCAGGTCACAGAAGAATGCACCCAGACAGGCCTTGAAAGTCTCCAGAGAAGGAGACTCCACAACCTCTCTGGGGAACCTTTTCCATTTGCCCTGGGACCCTTACAGTCAAGAAGTTCCCCCTTGTGCTGAGGTGGAACCTCCTGTGCTGCAGCTTCCATCCATTGCTCCTTGTCCTATCCCAGGGAGCAAGTGAGCAGAGCCTGTCATCCCCTCCCCATCCTGAAACCCAACCCTCAGGTATTTATAAACATTGATTAAATCCCTTCTCATCTTCTTTTCTCCAGACTAAGAGATTTATGTTTGGATGTCTTGACCCACCAGTTTCTGCAAACAGGCTTGGCTTCCCCAGGCACCTGTGGTCATCTCCCAGGGGAAAAGATGCAGTCTACCCTGCAGCCCACCAGCCAGCAAACACAGAGTCCCTCGGATGTAAAGCTAAAAGGAAGCACACTGTAGCCTTACAGGAAAGCTGAGGCTTTCAGGTTTTAGAGGACAAGAAGATTACAGGGTAAAGAGGCAGCCTAGACAAAAGCACCTGTAGCTGCCTCTCCATGTTGGAGTTTATCCACTCCAAGTTGTGCAGCACTCTTTAAGCCTCAGAACACAGTGGCTGTTTCAAGGGTAATCAAGACAGCAGATCACAGCCGCTGAAACAGCAGCCCCAAACATTATCTCATCAGCTCCATTCTCGGTGGCTGCCTGCATCCTGAGGCAGCCCAGTTTGACCAGTGCTCGCTGGCAACGCCTAACCCTCCCCTGGCCATCACCTGCAGCAGCCGATCAATAACCACCAGCATTATCATCAGCGCTTTCTGCTCGGTTTATGAGTGCTTGTAAGCAATCAGCTGGCTTTGGATGGAGGCTGAGGGTCAGCCGGGCTGAAGCGGCCGCTGAGAGCTCTTTGCGGCAGTCGGCAAGGATGCGCAGCCGGCAAGGATGCGGTGCGCGGCTCCACCTGACGGCAGCTGCGCAAACAGGCAAGGGAAGAAGGAGAGCGGAGCTTTGGCCTCACCAGTGGCAACGCCGCCGCCTCCGAGGCACAGCCACGCTTTTTGCGTGCTGAGTGCTGTTCCCATCAGAACCAAAATTAAAAAAAAAAATTTAGAGTTTAAAAGGTTGTGGCCTTGGCAGAGATTTATCCATCATCCGATTCTCCCGACACCCGCTCCGCTTCCTCACAGCTCCCGCATCCTGTGGGATGCCCAGCACTGCTTGCAGGAGCATTGAAGCTTGTCCCCAGCAGCCTCCAAGGCTGTAGGCAGGGTAGGTGGGGACGGTGCCTCCCAGCAACCGCCAAAGCTGTAGGCAGGGTAGGTGGGGACGGTGCCTCCCAGCAACCGCCAAAGCTGTAGGCAGGGTAGGTGGGGACGGTGCCTCCCAGCAACCGCCAAGGCTGTAGGCAGGGTAGGTGGGGACGGTGCCTCCCAGCAGCCGCCAAAGCTGTAGGAAGGGTAGGTGGGGACGGTGCCTCCCAGCAGCGTCCAAGGCTGTAGGCAGGGTAGGTGGGGACGGTGCCTCCCAGCAGTGCCAGCCCTGTCTCGCTTAGCCCCTGCACAGCATCTTCCCGTTCCGCGATCTCTGCTGCCCTCCGGTGGCCCTGGCTAGGGAAGAAAAGGAGCTCGCCTCGGACAGCTTGCGAATGCTCAGAGGCTGACAGGCACTGCGAGTGCTGCTGTAACCCTTTCTGCAGCAGTAACACTGAAAATTGGTCGTCGCTGGACTTGGACACATTCACAACCCTGCTTAGTAATAAATCTGAGCTTCTGTAAGAGAGGTCTTGAAATACATACCTAACAAACCAGCCTATCAATCTGTGCTGGCCCAGACAGGGAGTCCTTGGCAGCTCTTTGGTAAGCTTGTTCTGTTTTGTTTTGTTTATCTTTCTGATGTAATTTTGCTCTTCCCTAATGCTCTCCAGCCAAGATTATCGGCAAGCTAATCAGCTAGACCTTCCAAGAGCAAAGTATTACCTAGGAACATATTACTCATCTTGAAGACCAAACACAGCCTCTAAGCCTTGCTTTGAACTGATGAAAAAGCAGGACGTTCCAGCCTGATGGTAAGCACAAACATTTTGTTAGCACTAGGGTCTTAGTCCTGCTGTTACTAGTAAATTGCATTTCACACAAATGTCAAATCAGACCTAGCTGTCAAAGAAAGTCTGAATTCATTCTGCATCTCGTTGGTGAGAAACTTGGTGCTCTGAATGCGGTCAGTGCAGAATCCCACATAGTTTGCTGGTTGCAACCTGGTAGACTTTTGCTTTCATTTTGTTTAAACTTAATTTTAGTGCAGAGTTGGTTTTACTGTTTGGTTCCCTGTTGTTAAATCCTGAAATAGTATTTGCCCAACTGTGTCCACGCTCTAGTAGCAATTACTAAACCCAAAGTAAGCTTGTTGCACAAGGGCTTGTAACAAACAGCATGCAAAGGCCTAAACCCATCATATCATGGTATGCCTGCTGTACTCAAATATAGGTGCAAGAGCAGATTTGAGAAGATTAGCTCCTAAACTGGCCTATCTCTGGGAGAAAGTCAAGCTGGGAGAAGACTAAAACAAATGAGCTAATAGCTGAACTGATCTTTAATCCATCCTCATTGTAAATGATCTCAAAGGAGATCACTGGGCACTAAGCAGCCTGTGTAGATGTGTTAAAACCTGAGAAGAATCAGAGAAAATCAAGCTTTTGAAGCCTAAACCCTATTGTAATGTAAGAAGTGCAAGGCAGGAAAAAAAAGGTAGGTATATTTTACTGGTTCCAAGCAAGCAAAACACGGTTGATGTTACTCTGGATTAGTCCCTTGATCTGGTTTATCACATGTCTGTGCAAATGCAGCACCCTTGGCATGAGTAGGTGTAGCTGGTGAGGTGGGATGGAAGAGTTTGGTCATGTGCAATTTAATCTCAGAAGGGCTGTGGCACAGACAGAAAGAGTACATCTTGTTTGGTTGTTTTTGTTTTACAGCTGCCAGAGGGCTGGAGCAGGCTTTGTGGTGGTGGCTGTTGAGGTGTCTAGAGGTGACTTCGCTGATGCAGTTAGCTTTAGCTGCTCAGTTACATTTCCATTTTGAAAGAGAGCAGTCACAAAAAGACCCAGTGGGTGCACAGCATGAAGAAAAGTACTTAGGAGCTAAGCCAGAAACTCGTACACTTCTGCTGAAAGTAGCAACATTCCTGCTAAACCAATCTGAGCAGAGTCTGCTAATACTGGATGTAGGCAGTGAGTGGCATTGTGGTATCACAGAAGAAGCAGTGGAGCGAAAACCTGAGATGATTGGACACAGCAGAGAGACAGATGAGAGGCTGAGGAGGGGTTATTCTCAGGAGGAGCAGCCCACCTGTATTTCAGTGTCCTGTTTGTACACCCAGGCACAATAAGCTGTGTACACTGCAGCTTATGGGAATATAATTATTTGGCAGCGGAGCTTGTGTCGCTCCTTCTTCTGTGCCCTGAAGTCCTCCTGTTCCCCTGTGAACCAATGTGCCTTAGTCATGACTTGTACAAATGCACAGCACAAACCTCAGCTCTCTGAAGGAGACACCTGGTACGTTTGGAGCCATTCAGCCATAAGTAGTTTATTGTTACAGGGAGATGGCAGTAGAAGAAAGGGCATGAATCCTGGTGCTCACAAAGCAGGGATGGCATTTTAACCTCCTGCGAGAGAACTCCAGGGACCTTTGTAACACAAAGTTGCTCACTGGTATTTCTGGGTCACTGGCTTGAAAACACAGCAGCCATGAGCTCTTGGAAGACTTGCTGATTTGTCATAACTGAGGGGTCTAGGCAGGGGCAGTGGAATTGAAAGGGAGAGTTTGCTGACTGAGGCCGTTCACTGTGGCCTTCTAGCTACAGGAAACACAACAGAAGGGACATATAAATATAATGTGATGTATATGAATAGGAATATTACTTTGGCAGCCTCCTCCTGTGCTGTATTCTCAGTGGCAGCGCTGATAAATCATCTCCTCTGTTATGTTTTATTATCTGTAAGTACATGATAGGGCCGGTAGTGTTTAAAAATTACATTTACCATGCTAATTTCAAACCTCAGTGCTGTCATATTGATTTTCTTTTGATTACATAATCGATTTCTTCAAGAAGCCAGCACAGAAAAAGTTAAAGCTGCCACACACAACTGATGTTTTAAAATACATTTGGGTTTTTTGCCAACATGATTCTATCATATGGTGGCTGAGAAAACAGAAGTATAGATAAGTATAGTTGGCATATTGGCCTTAGAATTACAAATTGTCTTTTTCAGTGCTGCACTCATGCAGATTTAGTTTCTAAATACAGCAACATAATATTTGTTAGCACAGATTCCATTCCAGTAGTAAAATACCACCACTGTTAGTTGGTAATGCCAGTATTAGTGGCGGTGTCTTCCTGATAAACTCTATATTCACAGATACTGCCTCCTGTCCTCTTGAAGCAAGATTGCAGCAAAGAAAAAGTATCTCTGTCTTCTTGCTACAGCTGGGGAAACAGAGGCACAGAGTAGCTTGTACAAGGTCACTGAGAAGCAGTTGTAGATCTGGGGAGAGACAAGTGCAGTTGCAGCTGCAGACAAAACCTGTGCTGTGCAGACCACTGGCACCCACACAGAGGCTGTGCCAGGAAAAGAGGGAAGACAACATTGCAATGAGATGCTTTGAGTGCCTTGAAATAGGCTCAGCTTTTGAGTGCTGCTCTTCTCTCAAGGTGCCTCTGCCGAGCTTTCTGCAGAAAGCTGTCCCAATCCTTTTCATCATATTTGCCTCCATCATATTTGCTGTCCAAACAATTTGAGGTCAGACTAGGAAAGCAAATGAACCGCCAGCTGCTTTCCACGGAGTTTACTGGCTCTCCTGGATGCTTTGTAAGAGTTCTGTTTATCCCTGCTCTGACTTCCACCCTCCCCAGGTAGGAACAAGCAAATGAGCCACCACTGCTCTCGTCTGAACAGAAATGGCCCAACAACGGTCACACAACGGCAGCGCACTGCATGGTGGTGCTGGAAATGTGACTTGATGCTACAAAACCACAGCACCAAAAACCACGGCTACAAAACCAAGCCTCAGTTACCTCCTGTCTCTTACAATGATGATCTTTGGTCTCAAGGGCCTGTAGCAAACCCTGCAGAAACAGAGTGCCTGAGCTTGGGATTTTAGGGTATGTTTCTGAACTAGTTGTTGTAAATCAGCAGCCAAAGATATGTCTTAGACTTCTGAAAAAGAATAATTTCCTGTAAAATGACCTCAGATTGTCACCCTGGCTGGGCTTTCTTCTACTTCTGCAGTAACCAGCACACAGAAACATCCAGGTTGGAAAATCCCTTAGGATCCCCCAGGATCTCCAAGTCCAACCTCGAACCCTACTCTACAAGAGTCACCTTAAACCACAGCCCTAAGCACCATATCCAAACGACCCTTAAACACATCCAGGGTCAGTGACTCCATCAACTCCCTGGGCAGCTCATTGCAGTGGCTGACCACTCTCTCTGTGAAAAACTTTTTCCTAATATCTAATCTAGACCTACCCAGCCTCAGCTTGAGGCCATTCCCCCTTGTTCTGTCTCCAACTACCTGTGAGAAGAGACCAGCAGCAGCCTCTCCACAGTTCTCTGCACAAGAACTACAGCCATTTTCTCCTTCTCTTTTCTCAACTAGAAGCACTGCTATTTTTCTTCACTTGGAGTGAAGATTAATTAGAAAGCATCTTCATTGCACTGATAGAACTAGCCCCAAAACACTCATCTTTCCCTTGAACAGTAGAAATAAAGAGTTAAAGCAGTGTGATGCCAGAGGCCCCCCCCAACAACGAGATGCGCTTGCAGCTTTTTTTATCTTCAGCTGATCCAATTTCCCCTGCAGAGCCTGTTTTTTGATGGAATGATTAAACACCATTTTTGAACAGGCCTGGGAAGGCAGCAAATTTTTTCTCAGTGCACACATAAATAAAGCCATGATGTCTGAAGGTCTGAACGAAATTTGTAAAGGATATGCCAGCAAGAAACACCATTTCCAAGGCAGCTCTACTCTCAACTTTTCTGTCTGAATATTTCAACTGAAAAGATTGGTGTGTTTTTTGGGTTTTTAAAAATCATTATGGAGGTTTTCACAAAAGTTGGTGATTATTTTCCTGTTTGCAGAATGATTTTTTTTTTTTTTAGTGTATCATTGACAACTTGATCTGTTTATTTTTGTTTTTCAAATCAGCAGTGATAGGTCTTCATGCATTTAGAGATATTCATAGGTGTCTTGGCACAACAGATTTTTTTCCTTCTCTCTGTCACCCTAAGAATCAGCTGTTCTCTGGCTAGCTGGATTTTTCCCTAACAAATTTCCAGACACACAAAGCTTTGCTTAAGTACAGAGTCACTTTTTGTTCCAGCTTCCTCATCAGAAGGCAGGTGTAAGTGACTGTGTAACACGCAGATGGAATTCCTGTTATGTCAGCTGTGCTGTGCAGGGACTCGGTGTGAGCTTCTGAGTAGCTTTGTTGCATTAATTCCTCATGAGCATTTACAGAAGTAAAGATTATCAGCTACTTTACTGCTAATAAGTAATGACCATGCAAGGCCAAATTAAAAGCTGCTCTGCAATTTAAAGAGACATACCCCCAGCTGAGACTCTTTATTTGCAATATTCACAAAGTCAGTTTTGGATTTGTATTTCCAGATGCCTTAGCTCTCTTCTGTCTTATCTCCACAGGCCAAGTCAGAGAGATGGCAAGAAGCAGACAAGGACAGCAGGAGGAGATGCTGCCTTTTTTCATTATTAGTGCTGGATGAAGATGTATGTGAAACTCCAGCTTTAAACCAATTATGCCTCAGCTCTTCACCTGTGGGGATTGAGATAATGATCTCCCATTGTTTTCCTGTCCTCTCTTCTGCCATCATCTGTGCTGTGATCCAAAGGAGCACAGGTTTAGGTATAATAACTACATTTCTATAATAACTGCAGCTGCAGATGCAAAGTATTCCCCTTGAAGTGGCATTTTCGGTGTGAACCACCATGGCCATTGATAAGTTAGCTAGCTAAAAGTGAACTCAAACTTTTCATTTTTCAGATAAAATATGTATATATATATATATTTCTTCTTCTTTTTCTCTGAGAGAAATGTGAAACAAAAATATCTGTCTTTTAAATACCCAGCCTCACATTTCCTGGCTGACCCAGTATAAACCACTGCTGCTCTGCACTCATTATTTCCTCTCTTTGAACAAAAGAAAAAACAAAACCAAACAATAAAAACAGTAGCCACAGTCTGGCAATACTTTGCTTTCCCATTGACCTGATCTCTCATCTTCTGGGGGGTAGCAAACTGCACTGCACAAGAAGGTAGGCTAAAGACAATACATGATGAAAAGGTTTTGAGATATCCACTTCTCCATCCTTGGTCTTTTCTGCTTCTGTTGACTGGTGTCTTCTCTGACATCAAAGTACCTTGCTGATGTCCACTGTAGGAGGGGACTGAAAACCTTTGGATGTTCTCTTTCTGTATTAGCAAGCATTTTCTTTTGCTGCTTTATTATTTTGGCTGTTTAATTAGCAAAATGTATCCTTTCTGCAATGACACTGCTATTGCAGTGCTGAAGTCTGGCTGCTGATAGGCTACAGACATCATCAAAAAGCAACATCAACCCTCATCTTTGCATCATAACTGAGGCCTTTCCTTCCACAGGAGTAGCTAAGATCTCCTCTTCCCAATGAAGACTCCTGTCATCAAGTCAGCAGCTCTGCATGTTACCTCCATCTGTGCTGCCAGACCAGTGGAAGCTGTTGCCTGTCATGTACAGGGAGCAGGTTTTCCAGACTTTTCTTTGGAGGTCCTATAAGCAACCACATCTCCACTTATATTTCTGCTTGATATTTTTATTTTATATTTTATATATTTTTCTTTTTGGTCAAGTGGTGTCACGTTTTGTTTTGCTTGTTTTTTCATAAAGTGAGTGCAAAAAAAAAAAAAAAAAAGAAAAAAAAAGCTCTGTTTTGCCATACAGGAACACTGGTTTGAAATAAGTATTTGTATTGCAGTTTAATCTATTTAAAATCATACCTATTTACAAATGGGTTTATCTATAGGTCTATTTATAAATTATACTTATTATTTGAGTACGGATGCATAAAAATTATTCAGTATTACTTGGCTGCAACATTTTAATAATTTTCAAAATAATTTGATCCAGTTTTAATTTTTATTAGTTGTCAACAAAGGAAACCTTCTTTCAATCTATTTCTCTCTGGTGTAATAAACCAGGAGCTGTCTTTTTGCCTAACTTTTACATCCTCAGTTCCACGTGTAAGCCATTTTTGAACTGACAGCACGTGGCTGAACATAGGCTGCATACACACAATGTAAAGGTATATCTCAAACCAGAAATGAGTGCTTTCAGTTCCCACGAGGATTTTCCCTGAGGATTGAAGGTATTAGATGTTTTGCTTAAAGTCCAGCTGCTGGAATTGGCAGAGTCCACAAGACTCTTAGTGTTTGTTACAAAAAGTAAATTATGAACTCCCTTGGTTACAGCAAACACTTAAGAACAGGAAGAGGAGGCATCCCAAAGGTTTAGAAGCCAGAAAGCAAAGAGCTCAAAATTTGCCTAAGACAGAGCAAAATTCGTTGTGTTGATCTCAGGTGGGGGCCTTTTAAATGCACTACTGCATTATTAATGCATAATGCAAGTGGCGCAGCATGAGAAGAGCTCAGCCCATGAAGGTGGCAGAAGAGGAGAGAGGCTTGCTGGTTGGAAGTGGCATATTTCAGTATTAATGTTTCACTTTCTTTCTCCTGACTTCCTTTTTTATTTTTTTTCCCCCCCTGTTAGCAAGAGCTATAACAAAATCTGTCCTTGTGAAGGAGAAGAGAGTGTCATCAAAGGTGACATATATTTTTTAAAAAATTAAATTAACTGAAAGGCCTGGGCTGCTGAAAAATTGATTAGAGATTCTGTATGCTTAAGGGGTCTTAAAAGTGTGCTTTCACCCAGGTGGAATCAAAGTACAAAGAGGAAGGAACCTCCGCTTGACACTGACTCGTTAATCTCAGCAGTATATCATTCATTATTCTGCACAGGATTAAAGGTAAGATCTGTGTTGCTGCCTTTGAGACTCAGTGGGGCAGGCATCCTTTGCGGAACTGGGGTTAAATAATTCCTGACGTGTGGCAGAAAGGTTCTGCAGAGAAGACAGTGGGGTATAAATTACCTGGCAGAGACTTCTGTGGTCTAGCTTTTGTCTTCTCTCCTGTAAAATATTCTATACCTTAGCTCCAGAATAAAAGGACTACCTCAATCATAAAGCAAATCTAAAGAAAATTTTCATTGAGAAAAGGGGAACAATATATTAAAATTATTACTAAGTTCATGAAAAAAAAGAAAAAAACAAAAGTGAAGGAAACAATTTGTGTGTGTGTGAATTTTTTTAAAAAAAATCATTATTAGCGCACACAAATAAGTCCTAGATGCTCAGCTGAAGAAAAAGGAGCTCTTCTTAACTCATTCCAACTTGGAGATCAATGAGCATTTGAATGTTCACATCACTAGGTTCTTCAGATGCCTCTCGTTCAATGAGAGACACGTTAGACATTTTCCATTGAGAGTGGGTTGGAGTAAAGTTCAGATTTAGCATTTGTTTTTAAAACAGCTCGCACAGTGTATTAATTCAGATTTTCAGTCAAATGTTTCTGATTGAGAAGGTGTTTGCTAGCTGGCAATTGCACACCGTGAACTTTCTGAATGCTGTAGCATGAGTAAAATTTGTCGGGAGAGGCAAAAAGCTTTCTTAGGTATGGTTATTAATATGGTAAGTGAAATAATCTGGCTCTACCTATATGCAAACCCGTGTATTTGGGAATATCACATGGTGGTTGCTGCCTGCCTGAGTTTCTGAAAACCAGACCTTTGCCAACAGAGGCTCCTCTGAAGCTGCAAAGTTCAATTTGCTCCAAGGGCACTCAGAAGACTGTGATTACAGACCATGGGCCACAGCGGTTTGTGCAGGTTGCAGTATCATGTCATCCCCACCCAGCAGCCTGCAACACAGCTACTCTAGATTTGTTTTGCCAGCTAGGGAACTTAACCAGCCTATCCCAAGTACCTCATATCTCAAGATTTTAGTAATTAGTAGACATATCTAAATTTTCTCCCCCTTCACTTATTCCCTCTTTTAAACTGCTAACATATGTCAGTAAGATTGGGTTCCTGTGCCAGGGTTTGTCATACCTCACCCAATCCCAGCTCCTAATTTGACCTGTTGACGCACAGGATCTCTTTCTGCTGTATGTTGAAAAGATGCTTATCGCCAAAAGTAGAACAGAGGGTTGTGACCCTTTAGTGTGACTCACTCGGTTCTGACTACAGTGCATGAAGATAACAGCAGGTGCAATAATGATTTGCATTCTATACAAATATGCTGATCCTAGAGATAGACCAGATGGATGCTCTTCCAAGGCACAGGCGTCTGCAGTGCGTATCCCAGAAGATCATCTCTCATTCTATCTCTATTCAGAAATTGTAACTCAAGTGCATCATTAATTTTTCAATCGTGTTTTGATTTTAGTGAGATTTTGACATTTTTGGATGTGATTACATGCTTATCTATATTAGGACCAGTGCTCACTGTCTCCATCCCCAGATAATTCTGGTGTGTTGATGAGCTGGAGGGCTTTTCTAAACTTTTTTCTGAAGTAGCATGTGTCAGATTAAAGCTGAGCTTTGCATGAGTGAGCACAGATGCAAGGAACTTCTCCTCCCTTCCTGCGTGCCCTGAGGGAAGGCCTTAGACAATAATAAATCCCTGCAGTCAGCCATGTATAAAGTACAGAATGACCTGGGATATGTCTGCTTAATGGTCCCAGAAGAGCTTCCACCAGCAGCAGCAGCAGCAACAAAGTCTGTGTTAAGAAGACTTCAGCAGAACGGGAGGAAAATTGCAAATGACCAGAGGCAGAGCACACTGCAGCAGTACTTGGGCTGAGTTCTTCGTGTCAGTGCAGCACATTCTAAGATCCCACTGTGGCTCCCTGTTCAGAGCAATGCCTAAATAGTCCAGCTCATTGCTGTGGCCAGCCTGCCTTACTTTACCCTTCTTCATGCCTCTGAGACCTTACAGGGATAATGAATAACAGAGTGTTTTTCTCTCCTAAACTCACCTGTGGTGCTACTCTGCAGTAAGAAAGACATGAAAGGCTGAAAGGTAACCGGGGGGGGAAGATCTGTGCTTTTTGTTGCTGAGTTGGAATTTGCCTCAATCAAAACTTTTGTCAAATGCTGGGGGGGTTTCTAATGCTTCCCACTTGCAATCACATTGTTTTTGTGAATGATTTTCACTTTATTGGCTTACAAAACTCAGGAGAGAAGTTTTTCTAGTTCCCTGCAGGGCCTCCTGTAGTTTTCCTGTTCTGCTGAGGCTGTGGTAACATTGCATTTCTCACAGCTGGCAGTGCTGGTAACGAGCTGCTGGCATTTTATCACTGTGAATACAGTGGTTGTAGTACTTTATATTTCATCTGAAGGTGTGTGATTGCAAGCCCTTTAACTACACTGGTGTTTTGTGCTGTGCAGCCAGCAAAACCAGCTCAGGACACTGAGTAAATAGCTAGTTAGCATGTCTCTAAAAATCATACTTTGGCACTTAGTTCAAATGTTTTTGCATGTACTTCTAGGTTTTTATTGATAATTTGGAATCACACAGCAGAGCTGCTGCTTAGTAGAAGCTTTAAAATACATAATTCTGACAAATGAGAAGGTTTTTGTTTTGTTTTGTTTTGTTTTTCTGGCATAGCTAACTCTGCTAGAAGGAAATGCCATGCCTAAGTCAGGACACTAGTATAAAATCTGGAAGCCATGTTCTGCTCAAGGCATGCTGTTGCTGTGGGATCTGTGGCAAACCTCCTTCCTCTCTGAGCCTCTGGATAATAATGATTTCCATTAAAAAAAAAAAAAGGGCATCTTACAAATGAAAACTGTCACAGAATTTGTAAGGGGTAGTACTGTACTGTATTGTGTGTGTGTGAGGACAGAGGTCAGTAACTCCTCAGAAGTTCTTTTAAATGCAGTGCTTGCAAGCAATAAGTGACAGGGCGACTGAACTGAGGAGTAGCTGAACGTTTTAGGACCAGATAAACATTGGAGCAGGCGACATGCCAGCCACAAAAAGAAGCACAGCCTCCCTTCCTTCATGTCAACTTTTCCACTAGAAACGTAAGTAGTTTGCTTTAAATCAACATTTACTTTAAATGTTATTGTTATGAAACTCTGTTAAGAATGGAGCCAAGCATACACACTGGAATGAATTTTACAAGAAACACACTTTGCAAGGAGCCTGAACTCTGCTATGCTGAGAAGGTATGCTAAGGTATAATTGTGCATGAAGGGGGGTCCCCTGTGAAGTTCCTTACCTGAGTTGTGCTAACACAGATGGAGAATGTTTTCCAGAGTCAGCTTCATGCTATGAAGGCCCTCTGGGGCCACTAAAGGTGATCATTACAACACTATCAAAGCTTCCAGGTGTAGCTAAACCTATTGCTGTGAGGAGCTGGGATTGTACTGGATTGTTCCACCAGTGGCAACAGTTACTGGAAGGGACATTCTTCCCCTTTTCCCTCCATACCACAGTGGTTGCTGCCACGTGGACTGTGGAACAGAGCAACTGGGCAATGGCTACTTGGCCACTGCAAGCAATCTCAAGTCAAGGACTAGCCTTGATTACTATGTCCTGTTTGTAAGCAATCTAATTTTTTTTTTCCCTCTGGCAGTCAGAAACTTCGATAAAATAAATGAGCTTTTGAATAAAAGCTACCAAACCCAAACACATTTTTTTGCATTCACTTGCCCCTAGAATGAAAATTTCCAGCAGTCAAACAGTTGATGTTGATGAATGCCCTCACAAAACCATGCAAGAAGGATGCATAGGTAATATCACTCCACTTACAGGAACTGTCTTCACCTCCTCCTGAATGACCACAAACTTCTCCCTCACAAATTGGCTCTTGCTTCCTGAGAGGAGACTGGATTGGCACCTGAGAAGGTGGTATGCAAGTTCTCTTGATGATGAGTGTAAAATCTGCCTCAGATTCCTGCAGTTGAAGGGTTCATGAAAGATAAACTCCCAAATGTTGCTTTCATTATGAAAGTTCTGCTTATAGTTTTTGCAGCCCTAGCCAGCAAATCTAGCTGAGCTAATGCACATCCTGCCAAGGACAGTAAAGAGCATGGTGGTGTATAAGTACCTAGGCCAGATAATCTGGCGCTGACAGTTTCTAAAATACTTGTTCCTCCTGCCTAATGACTCTTTAACATTTCTCATAATTGATGGGATGAAGCTATTCAGCTTCTGTCTTCTACACAGAAGATGTATTTTCTTTGCAGCTCCTGTGAGGAAGTGGCACTGGTTTTGTGACCATTATTTATGACACCCACGAGGCCGCTTAGGCGGTCCTGTGATTCTCTTTCAAGCCTTGCCTTATTCTTCAGGGGAAGCAATCAACACTTTGTTTCCAAACACGACAATAAGACAGTTGACGTTTCCAGCGCTGTAATTAAGAAAGTGTCAGTCTCAACACCATAAATTCCCTTTTTTTTGGAGGGATTTATGACTGAAATGTAAAAATGTACTCCCAGATGAAAAACTCTCCTTTCAGACCTAATAGTATGAATTGCCATTTAATTTCTAAGAGTTCGAGGAGCTGTTTAAAATTGTAAGAAGAAAGTTAAACTGTAAAAGAAATGAAAAAAAGGGGGTTTATTTCAGTGGCTAACCTTCCCCTCTTTAAACACACAGGCTTTGCTGGGGCCGGATTCTTCAACTCAGAGTAGTGGTTTCCCCACATCTCTCCTCAGTATACATATGCAGGCTTTTTTTTTTTTCTAAGGAGTGTGTCAATATATTTTCAGTCACTCTGAGGTCCATACTCTTCAGGAAAAATTCTGTTGTCTGCCTTGGAAGGTCCTGCTTGTGAGGTTTGGAAATTGGATGGCAAGAGTTGCTGATTCTGCCCCAATCTTCTATTGTGATTGCAAAGGTGTGTGTGCACTCTTCCTCCCGGTGTAGGGGCCGTGCTGAGTGGCAGCTGGTGTTCCTAAAAGTTACTGTTCTATTGGTTTGTTTTCAAGGATTGCTTACTCCACCTATGTGGCTGAGATGTTGTCACATCCAGCAATTTTCAGAGCTTAAAGTTATGATCCCCATGGCAGCCACGCTCTTCTCCCACGTCCATATCTTCTTTGACTGTATAATGACTTTTCAGCTTCAAGAGAGAGAGAGTTTTGTCAGGTCAGCCGAAGGTTGTGCACGGTGTTGGGAGCTGGTCCTTCTAGGTGGTCTTCCCAGGACATCACTGAGGAACAACCACACTGCAGAAGGTCTGGACCCAAGTCTGGTACACTTTGCAAGAATGCTTAACTGTAGCAAACCCTCTCAATATCATGAAGATGGTGAACTCAGCGCCTGTGGGGCTTGCAGGTTGTTCAAGGGTAGTTCCTGTGCTAAAGGTATGCCGGATGAGTGGCGAGGAGCCTGTTGGTACCTGGCCTAGTGAAGCAGAACCAGGAAGGGCTGCTGAGGCCAGTTGCTGGAACTTAGACTCACTGACAACCTGCCCAGACGAAGCCTGGATCTGACAGCTGGGCTGTAGAGAATACTGTTATCTAACGCTTGTAAAATGCCTGGGACCATCAGCGCTCTTCTCTCTCTGGCGGATGGTGCGCGCCTTGGAGCGGGAGAGCCTCTCCACTTCAGAGGGCTGGACAGCAGCCGAGCTGCACCTCTCCTTCCCGCCTCAGGGGACGGCTGTGGGGAACGGGGGAGAGCGGCCGCACCCGGAGCCCTGAGCGAACCGCGGCAGCCCGGAGCCGGTCTCCAGAGCAGCCCCGGGGAAGTCAGAGGGGCAGAGGCGTGGGCTTTCCGCCCGGCTTCCCCGCTGAGAGAGGCAGCGCAGGGCAGGGCAGAGCCGAGCCCCCGGGGCCGGGAGCCGTCACCGAGCGCCCGCACCGCGGGCCAGAGCCTCCGCCCGGCCCCGCCGCCTGTGGGAGGCCGCGGGGGTCACGTGACCCCGCCCCTTCCCGCCTGGGGCAGAAGCAGAAGTGAGCCCCGGGGAGGCGCCTTGGGGTGCGGGGCGCGGAGGCATCGGCAGCTGCAGCCGCCGGCGCGGCGTCGCCGTGGGAGGCAGCTCCCCGCCGCCGGACAGGGGAGGGCGTCCCTAGGGGCGTCCCTACCACAGGACGCTCCCCGTGGAGGTGAGGGGCGGCTGCGGCCCGCCGGCCCTGCTCGGGCCCCGCTGGGCAGCAGGTGCCGCAGGGCCGGGGCGGGGGAGCGGCGTCCCGCGCGGGTCGGTGTCGGGGACGGTGGGCGTGAGGGAAGGTGAAGGCTGTGGCGTGGACTTGCTCGGTGCAGAGGGCAGAGCAGGAGGCGAAGAACTGCGGGGTGTGGAGGAGGGCCGTGCCAGGGCTTGGACTGCCCGGGCCTGGAACGGACAGGGGAGTCTGGGGGCTTCGCACCTTGTGACTTGGCCGCTCTCCGCCACAGGCCAGCTTAGCGAAGAAGGAAAGAAACCTTCGTAGTGTCGGCCTGTGCCTGACAGCAGCCCCACACCGTGCACAGTCTGGCCAGGAATGAGGTCCCCAGCCTGGGGCTAGGGCTTCAGCACCTGCCAGATCGCGGCAGGGGAGCAACTCTCTTGCGGTGGTTCCCTTCCCCCGCTTGTTGTCAAACCACAGCACTGCAAGGTTAGCGGCGGCTTCGCAGAGCCTTCTGCAGAGACCTCTGAGTTGATCGCTATTGGCGTTGAGGTACTGAACTTGTGCTGCTGGTGGATAGCCTTACTGGAAGCGCCGTGCTTGGGTGCAGTGACATCCTAAATGCCTCCAGAGGCAGAGGGCAGGGACAGATGATGCACTAACCCTTTTGTAGTGCCCAGAGCCCGTGGAAACCTTAGAAATTGGCTGGAGTGAAACTTTGGATTGTGCTTCTTGGTTGACTTTGTTTGCCTGGAAAGCATCTGCTGTGTTATATGGGTGAAATTATAACAGAGTATGGGTTCATCCATGCTTATCTGAGACATTCTTTGCTTGCCTATATATTCATACTCTGCTATATTTTTAATTCTTTCTGTGTTATCACAGAGTTAAGTGTCATAGACTGACCTTCACGGGTTTGTTTCTAAAACTCAATATACAGGAGTTTGGGTAGATTAAGTAGTTGGTTTTTTTTTTTTTTTCCTTTTCTTTGTCCATGTTCACTTGGTTACTTGCAGTGAGTCTTTCTGACTTTTTAGATCCATCCGATTTTTCAAGAAAATACAGCATCAAAACTACTCTTGCATGATCAGAACAAATGCTTCTGATTTTACATGTGGTAAAGTTTATCATGTTGACATGTTTCTCTGATTATTAGCTGGATTTTGTAAGTGATGCTGAACCTCTCTACTTTAGACTTTGTTAACTCTTCAGCTGAAGAGCAGCAATGCTTCTCTTGCACATGAGCATGTCTTGTAGCTCATACCCCACTGGCTTAGGAGTATCCAGATAGTGGGGTGATGAGGGTCATTACAGAGTTCTTCTGCATGACTGGGTAGAAATATTGTTGATTCAAGTATTTGTGCAGTAATTGCTGTAAGAAGGGCTGCAGGGCACCTAGGGATGAGTCCAAGAAAGCTCTTCATATTTAGAGGGTCAGGTCTAATGTTAAGGGCTAATGTTAGTTCTTTTGGGAGGTCTAATGTATGTTATTGTCAGAAAACTCTCTGTGATGTTATTCTTAGCTGGAGTGTCAAAGCTGTATAGGAGGGGTCAGTTAGATTGATCAAATATTATGGTATTCTTTTTATCTTTTCTGGTGAAGTAGATATCCTCAGTTACAGCATTGTTTCATAGTAAGTTAAAAAGTTGGCTTATAACTTAGGTTAGACTAAAGCCACCATTTGGCCTGGCTTTGGAAGAAAGAGCTACTTTAAAAGGGGAAGTCCAGTACACTATACTCAGTGGAAACTGTTTAAGAAGCTACCTCTGAGAGAGAGTTCGTTTGTATTAAGGAACTAATTTCACAAACCCCTGCCACATTGCCTGCTCCATTGCCTTTTGCTAAATAGCTATATGTATAAATTTCATATTGTTCTAAATTGTGCTTTGTTTTGCAGCTGTAACTTGTATTGTAAAAGGCAGGGCAGGTATATATTTTGGATTAGTCTCCTGAAAAATTATACTGAGTTAAGTGTTCTTCACTGAGATAATACAAAACTTAACTCAGTATGAAGTAGTTAAACCTTGTTCCAAATCATGGCGTATTTGTTTCATTACAATTCTTAATGAACAGAGCAACCTGAGAGGACAGGATTTTATTCTTTTGTTAGAAAACCAGATGCTGCACAAAGATTTTAATTCAATTTAGCTTTTCTGTTTTCCCTTCCTTTAACTTCTGTTATTATAAGTCATTGTAGCAAAATGACAGTGACTGTGGTTGTCTTGTTAGATGTAAGCCTGAAATAATATCAATGATAATCTGATTAGTTCTAGGTCATTTATGTTCTGGCTAAAATCTGCTATTGCTTACTACCTTTAAAAGTTATCCATGCTCTCTTAATTGTAGGATTAGTGTGTGTGTGTATATATATATATATACATATAAATACAGTATTACAAGGAAAAGGTATTTTCTTATTACAATAACAGTCTTAGAAATATTAAACACCAAGTAACCTGTATAATGCTTTGTAAAGCTTAGAGACATGGTTCTTGTAGAACCCTTTGGGTTCACTGTGGGCAGTGCAGAAGGGACCACCCTGCAGGTAAGAAAGGACTCTTCTTTGCTACTTTGTTGGCTAACCAAAAAAAAAAAAAAAAAAAAAAAGGAGTATTTATTGAAGTGATAGAATTTATAGGGATTGGAAAAATTGCACCAAATAGCTTTAATGTCAGACAGATTGCACTGAAAGCAGCTAGCAATATGGTGTAGAAAAACAGTTTTATGGTATTAAGGAGAGAGAGCAGAAAAAAAGTGCTCTTTAGTGAAGAGTAGGTCAGGAGATAGTGACATGGGGTGAGGGGGAGGAGAGTTGGAAGAAGTTACGAAGGGGAAGCGAGAAGGAGCATGGTCAAATTAGCTATCAACACGGAAACTGAAACTGCTTGTGATAGAGAGTAGTGGACTGAGGAGAGGAAGAGAACCAGAGGAGATGCTGTGGCTAGTGGCTGCATGTGCACAGAGATTCCTTGAACCTGTCCTGCTCAGGGATATGGTTAAGGGGAATGGTTGGAAGGGGTGTGACAGCATCTCCTGCTACTTGTGTGAAAATGATACACTTCTTTTTCTGTGCAGGGATGAAACAGGAGTTTGCAGGGCATCCTGTTTATAAATAATCTTGCTGAGGAGTATCAGTCTTTTAAGTAGCTGATGCAGCAATGTGTGGGAGACCAAAGCATAGAAACTTGCTAATATTTATGGCAGCTGCTGTGTATGCATTTCTTTTTTGGCTCTTTTGTGCTGAGATGTGCCCCAGGTGTATGCACGCTTTTCTGCCGTAAGGAGATGTGAATCTCTGTTTGTAATGATGGGGCTGTATGTGCAGTTGAAGATGTGTGTCCATAAAAGCATATAGGAGTTAGGCCCCTAAATGTGATTTTAAAAATGTGTTTGGGATAAGAAACCTTAACTTACTTAATTTTGGTCTGGAGCACTGTGTCTTCTGAGAGAGAAGAGAGGGATTGGTCTTGCTCAGAAATTTAGGTGACAAGTCATTGTGTGCAGTGGCTGCTCCACCCAGCTCTTTGATTTTTATAGCTTTTGCAGCATCGTATCACCAAAGTGTCACTAGTACTGCTCTTTGTAAAGACCATTTGTGCTTTCTGTTGGGATAATCTGATGGGATACTCTTAATGTTTGCCATGTATCTGCTTTGTGTTTGAATGGACAGAAGTCTCTATTAGGTAGTTTCAAGTTACATAAATGTGGTATTTAAATAAAAAAAAATGCTGGTTTGAATGTTTAATTTTTTTTCTCTCTCTCTCTCTTTTTTTTTTTTTTCTGTTCAGGACACTGGAATCCATAAAAATTTGATTTAAAAAAAGAAAAAAAAATGCCCAGAAAGAGTATAGACTATGGAGCACTACCCGAGTATGAGAAAAGCCAGATCAAAAGGACCTTGGAGTTGGGAACTGTTATGACAGTGTTCAGTCTTAAGAAGAGCTGTCCAGAAAGGAGGACTATTCAAGTCATAATGGAAACCAGGCAGGTAGCATGGAGCAAGACAGCTGACAAGATCGAAGGTTTCTGTGAGTATTTGTGAAGTGGACCTGAACTCAAAGTTAACTAAGAAATGGATATAATTGTCCAATACCGATTTAGCGAGCCTTTGTCAACACAATGATACTTTTGGCTGAAGATAATTTGGTCATTTGCTGAGAAAATTCTGAATTGTTACAGTGAAGGTGAAGAATCATCTTTGACTTGTTGTTTAGCTACCTAATGCTACTTGAATATAATTAATTTGCATTTAGCCTGAGCCCTGGTTTCAAAGTTTTGCTCTTTGAATCTGTTGGTGCTTCTATTTGCTGAATTGAGTTACTGAGTGACAACTGTTTTTCATCATTAAACATCAAGGTGCTTGTAAATTCAAGCAAGTGGTACTTGTTTAACCCTTCCTCTCTCCAAAAAAGAAAAAAAAAAACCCTTTCCAAAGCAAAGGAATTGAATTAGAATTCCTTGGTTGTTTNTTTTTTTTTTTTTTTTTTTTTTTAAAGGGAATTTGCTGTTTCAGGATAGAAATCCTTATTTAGGATTGTGATTGGAAAATACCAGTGATATAGGAGGATAAAGCTATCAGATAAGTTTAAAATGCATTGATTTATGAAGTTGCAAAGACAGGCACTGACAAATTGCATCATTTTTCGTTTGACTGCGTAGCCTCCGTTCATGATCTTTACAAGTATTAAATCTTTGTTTGCTACTGTTTCCATTGGTTCCTGTCTCATTCCTTGTGCAGACTGGACCTGCAGCTGGAAATATAATGTAATGGAGTGAAAGTCTGGTTGTCTGGAGGATGTTTTTTTGTCATTGGTGATGAAAATGTGGTTATTGCAGTGTTCTGGGAAAAAGCAAACATGTCTGGACACCCTAATTAACAGGTACTCCAGATTGTAATCTTGCAGTGCTCAGTTTCTCCTGTGGAAAATGAGAATAATTACCCCTTTGGTAATGACACCTGTCAATACCAGTACATTACTGCTTCCAATATGCTCAGATCCTGAAGGGAGTTGTGTCCCCAAGTAAAGTACCTGGAGGAAATGGATAATGCAGTTATGAAGAATATGGCTTGAATATACTTAGCAGATAAAGGCTGGGGTTACACATAGGGCAATAAGAGTAAAACAAAATAAAAAATGACTTAGTGGGTGAAGGAGGCCTTAGAGTCCTTTGGCAAAGCCAGTAGTTATCATGTAGTAAGGACTTACTAGTTGTGTGCACAGAGACTGATTTTAAAGCTCTACTTAACTGTGCATTACAGATTTTGGGGCCAGCTTTTTTGATGCACTTCTTTTATCAGAGCCTCCTTGGGAGTGGTGTATATTTGTGGTAAAACATCCTCATAATTAAAAAGTGCTCTGTGCATAGATTCCTAACACTTTAATAAGAAGGTGAATATTGTCATTTGACTCTTTAACATCTGGATAATCTGGCAGTGTAATAACTTGCTTCCAGTTACACATGCAGTCATGACTGCCCTGGGGAATAAAGCTACAGACCTATGACTTACCCAAAGGCCATCTGCCTCTCTCCCTGAAAACTGTTGTGCTGTAGCAGTTTTTGTAAATTGAGCAACATTTAAGTGACCTTTATAATGGCAGCAACTTTAGGTATCAGAATATGTCATACCATAAAGCATGAATATGCAAAATATTGTTTTGTTGTCTTAAAAAGCAACAAATCTGCCCAAAGCCAGCAGGCATTGTTTCTGAATATGATATGAACAGTTACAATTTACCCTAAATTAATTTACTTGGAATGAAATTCACTGCAGCTTTAACTTGCTGACAAGGTTTTTTCTGAAGGGGAAGGAAATATTTATTTAAATGCTGCTGTTGCCTCTATTGACTGAGACGAGGCTTTTTGCTTGGAAAGTGGAAAAAAAATATATTTTAAGCTTTCATGTTTGATATTTGAATGGATGTTTGGCACGCAGGGCTTCATTAGTGTGTTAAAATGAGTGCCAGCAGCATGTTTCTCTTTACACAGGCCTACAGAGAGATATGCAAATAGCCAAAGGAAGCAGGTCTGAGCTATATGTGACTGTGTTCACCCATGCCTGGGCCTCTTTCAGTCATCTTGCTCTTGTCCTGTATGGAGACACATTTTAGATGCCCTAGTAGCTCTCAGGTCATCTGAGGGAAATACTTGTAGATGATCGGTACAAAATGTCAGGGCTGCTTCTTCTGCCTCTTTCTTATTAGTAATATTTCATTGTGGTCTACGTTGTCCTCAAATCTAAGATTCCTAGCTGGGCTGTGAGGCTGCTTGTGTGACTCAGAATCTCAGTGCTGTTGATCCTGTGTTACCTTGATCATCAATGCCCAAAGACTGGTTTAGCTTCTGATGACAGTTGTTTTTGCCTTGAGGAGTTGTGTGGGTTTTTTTCCTTTTGTTGTAGGTTTTTTTTTTTTCTTCCTCTGTTTGTTGTGCTTTGTGTATTGCATTGTGATATTAATATCAGATCTCCTGTGCCTTGAAATCATTGTGGGTTTTAAATTTCTTGGTATGTACTCATAACTCTAGTTTCAGGAAAGCCCATGCCATTTATTTTAGTGGGAGAGATGTGCTCTGTTCCTTGGGTGAGAAGTTTTGGTGAGCATTGCAATTACTCTGCTCCATAGATAACCTGATCTGGCAACAGGTTAGCGATGGATGCAGAATGCACAGGGTCTTGGGGAGTGAGAGTTGCAAGTAGGACTGATATTTGTGACCATGTGTGAAATAACTTTGAGGTGGTATTTTCACAGCCCAATATTAAGCAGATAACTTACAAGTCTAGTCTGACCAGTCTGCCCAAAGAGTCAATTGGGAGAATGAAAGGCTCCTCCAGAACAAAGTGTAGTTCCTGCTCTCAATAGCTGTCTGCTGGAATCTCTTGCTCTGGTCACTGAAAATACGAAAAGCAAAATAACACCAGGTTCCCATTGTTCAGGCAGTGTGGAGGTTTTGTGTTTTGTTCCTTTCCTCTGCATGGCCAGTTTAAGTATAGGAGTTCTGTTGCAAAGCACTGTAAATGTAAAAATGTAATTTGAACTTTGAGGGGGATTTTGAATGCAAAAGAGTGTTTCTTTGCTGGCCTATGTGTGTAAACCTTGTGGCACCAAGTCTGCAGCTGGTATCAAATACATTGCCAAGAAAAAGAAATTAATCTCTGGGGTGAACCACAGTCTACCCCCACCACATTGTCTTTATGTAGCACAGCCTGACTTAGAAGCTGCCTGGTGCAAGGGAAGGAATTGGCCAGCTTTGGTTATGTGGAGGAAAGTGTGTGGTGAGGGATTGTGTTTCACAGAGTGATACCCTAGTGCAAGTGAGACCCAGGGTGATTTGGCTGTGGATTGTTTACCCTTAGGTTTTACTGACTGTTGTACACTCATGGGTTTACACTTTAGGAACTACAGATCTTGGTAGCTAAACTAACTTTTGCTTTACCAACACATGAGAGAAAGAAGGAAACGAGAGTTTCCTTGTAAGGAGGGAATTGATTTGTGTGTTGAGCCCTTTCTTGCAGAAACTAATTTATGCATATTAGATACATGACAGTGAAGCTGTGACTTTGCCAGCACGATTTATTGCAGTGTGTTGCTCAGCGTTTCACCGCCTTACAGTTCTGTTCTGTTTTTTTATTGTAGATTTACCTTTTACAACTGTTTGTGGGTAGATTTACCCTTTACAACTGTTTGTGGGCGGTAGTAGATTTACCCTTTACAACTGTTTGTGGGTGGTAGTAGATTTAGCCTTTACAACTGTTTGTGGGTGGTGGTAGATTTACCCTTTACAACTGAGTGTGGTGGCTCTTGAGTCACACACACCCTGTGTTGTTTCTTCCCACTTCAAACTGTCACAATGGATGTGTGTTGTGTATCTTGATCATGTCTGAAGGTCACATCTGCCTCTACACCAGATACTCTGTTGTCCTGTTTCTTTGCTAGTATACCACATGGCCCACAAAGAAGTGTACTGTCATTGCTGAGATAGTTGTGGAGGAAACTGCTGGACAACAGTGAAAGACAGAGGGGAAGGACTGGGTGGCCAAGAGTGAGGAGGTCTCCGAAATTTCCTCATATTGTGGTATACACATTTATATGCATGCAAATAAGTTAGAGCCCAAAGAAGTGATGGTATTTAAACTTGCGAAGCAAGTAGGTGTCAGGGTGTAGATATCCAGAAAGCTGATCTGTAATGGCTATTTCATTCTTTATCAGACGTGAAGTGTTTTAAGAACAGCTATTAAATGAAAGTTTGCGGTGACTGGAGTTTGATTAGTCACTGGAAAATATGTGAGCTTCTGCATACTCTTCCATGAATCTTTGTGTTAAGTGATGATTCACAGCCAGGAGAATTCAGGCTCCAAGAAATTTGTTGTGCTTTCCTAGAATGTGTAAGTATGTATTTTGCTAATTAAAGCATGCATGTTTCAAGGTTCTATTGAGGTCATAATACATCTATGCAAGATTCTATTGAGGTCATAATACATAGTAACCATTTCTTTTTTTCTTCACTCTAGTACAGCAAGATCATAGAATCATAGAATGGTTTAGGTCGGAAGGGACCTCAAAGATCATCCAGTTCCAACCCCCCTGTGCCATAGGCAGGGACACCTCCAATGAGAACAGGTCACTCAAGGCCTCATCCAACCTGGCCTTGAACACCTCCAGGGAGGGAGCAGCCACAACCTCCCTGGGTAGCCTGTGTCAGTGTCTCACCACCCTCACTGGAAAGAACTTCCTTCTAATACCTAGTCTGAATCTTCCCTCTTACTTTACACCTTGTCCTGTCATAACAAGACCTTGTGAATAGTCCCTTCCCAGCCCTCTTGTAGGTCCCTTTCAGATACTGGAAGGCTACTATAAGGTCTCCTCGAAGCCTTCTCTTCTCTAGGCTGAAAAGCCACAACTCTCTTAGCCTGACCTCATAGCAGAGCTGCTGCAGCCCTTTGATCATCTTTGTGGCCCTCCTCTGGACTCGCTCCAACAGTTTCATGTCCTTCTTGTGTTGGGGGCTCCAGAACTGCACATCATTTTATACTTTTTTCATTTTTTGATAGAAAGATATGCTAGCAATGCATGACATTTTAGGATAAGCATAGAGTGCTAATTTCTCATTGTTTCTCCTCTTCTGGTTTATTCTGTAATATTTTCCATAGCTTGTGGAAAAAATGACTGTGGCCCACTTTTAAAATACAGTTACAATGTGAACTTCTTCTGTGATGTAAAACTTTTTTTTTCCCCTTGGAGAAGATGGTGTAAACATATACAGCATCTGTACCTTTCTGGGAGAACTATATGGGTATCTACATTTTCTGCTGAGTGCTGAGGAGTGTGAAATCAGTGCTTCTCTTGCCTTAAATGTTAAAACTTGACCTTGTTAGTTTCTGGTAGTGATTTTTTTTCTTTTTACTTCTAGCAGAATTTCTTTATGTCTGAATTTTCTTACTGTTTCAGACATAAATAAACTGACATTGAAAACCCAGTGCCCATATTCTGTCCTTTTTTTCTGTAGTCTGAATACTATTAAAAATCAGTATGTCATTGCAAAAGTGATTCTACTTTTTGCCCTTTGTGGAATCTTTTTTCAAAGGAACATTAACATTCACTTTTTTTTTTGTTTTGAAGTTGCTGTGTTTCAGTCATTACCCAGGGGATCTTTGTGTAAGTCTTCAGCTGAGTATTTAGAGCTTGGTTTCTCTGGTTGAAGAAAAAATGAACATGTGTAGCCTTTAGCTGTTTTCAAATAATTTTTTTTCCTTTAGCAGTTGAGTTCTGTAATGTTTAAAGCTAACTTACACCAACCAGACTTCCTGTTCTGGCCAGCCAGTGAGATGGTGATGGAATGACCTTCACAGACCTGAGCATCCCTAATGTGATTGATCAATGTGAGTGGGAGATGTAGGTATTTCACTACGTTTTCCCCGGAGCCTCCAAGTTTTACATGGTAATGTTTGTTTTGTTTTGTTGCATGGAGCAGAATGTAAACTTTTGTGAGCCCATGTGTAAATTTTACCGTATTCCTGTCTCATTTTGTGGATGTGCCTTTTAATATGAAACCAGTAGACATTTGGGACTTGTGGCCTTTGAATTCAAAGCTCAAACTGGGATAGGTTATAATATGTTTTCATTCTGCCAAGCAGTTCAGTGAGAAGTTATTAATTTAATGGTAATTTGTTGTTACTGTACGTAACAACTCTGTGTCATGATTAAACATCTGTGAGTTTACAAGATGCACTTCTCTAAAATTTATGTCAGTCACACAGCTAAACCCCCAGAGGACCTCTTGGAGAGGTAGTCATGTGTGCTTTCTCAAGATGCACCACCGTGTTTCTCATGGTTCCATCCTTGTAACCATGTTTTCAGATAATATTGTGGCTTATGTGTCATGACTTCCTTGGGCCACTGAATTTCTCACTGCATAAGCTAAATTACTTTTCATGCTTTTGACATCCCGTCATGCTGCGGGAAATTTTTACTTTAATGTGGCCAGCAGGTCAATGGAGGTGATTCTGTAGCCCTACTCTGCTCTGGTGAGACCCACCTGCAGTACTGTGTCCAGCTCTGGAGTCCTCAGCACAAGAAGGGCATGGATCTGTTGAAGCAAGTCCCAAGAAGAGCCATAAAAATGATCAGAGAGCTGTTAGGAAAAAAAAAAGGGGGGGGTGGATTCTGAAACCTACTTCTTCAGCACTTGGGCAATCAGAGTCCTTTATTTTCTTCTCTGAAACATTGCCTGTAATTTCCCTTTAGCTTTCTTGACACTTACTGAAAATGTCTACTGAAGTAATAATGCTCATGACCTGATTTCTGTCTCTGTAAGCCTCCTTTGAATCCTGCTGTAGGCTTTTTCTTCTTCACTGAGTACATAACTCTGAGTTCTGATCCAAGTATTGTGTGTGGCCATAGACACTAGAAGACTCCTGAGGACTTTGAATCAGACTGTTATGTTATGGGACTCTGTTGTCCATAATGTCAGCCTCAGCTGAGCTTCTACACTTTATCAAGACCTTTCTGTCGAGGATATACCTTGCCAGGTTGACAGCCTCTAAAGTTTTCTGCCTTAGCCCATATATATACAATCTGCCCAACTTTCCAGCCTGTAACTACCTGACTTGACCAAACCTAATCTGTGCAAACAGTGAATTTATGTGGGCACTTCCAGCTAAAATCAGCTGTTCTTCTGTTTGCATTGGCTGGCTTTAAGCATGATCCATTCCTTATTCCAGTTGTTTGTTTGGGTGCTGAAGGGTTGTGTTCCCAACCAGAAGTGGATGTTGCCTGAGTACAAGCATGGACAGAGACAGAACTTCCGCATTTGAACAGCAGTGCAGATTTGTTCTCTCCTGGAATGAGGAGGTCAGTGGTGTTGTGTACAACACTGTAATGGTTTTTGCAGTTCTCTTGTTGATGCGGTTCTTTACCTCTGCTTACCTTATGCTTTGTCTTTTGGTCAGCTTGCACAGCACATAATGTAGTGTGGAATCCACGTTCTAATTTACTGTATGCCTGTAAGTGTAACTGAAGGAAAGGTAAAGGCAATTTTGTACCTGTAAGTGTGTGATTCTATGTGATCGCTGCTGCCAGGTTATTTGAATGGAGATCAGTGGAGACGTTGAGGATCAAAAGGTTATTGCTAAGTTTATGGCAGTAAAGAGCTGTAGCAGGCGCTCTGGAAGGCACCAAGCAATTAATCTGTGCAGTCTTTGGAAAGTAGCTCTGTAGTAGTGTAATGATCCATTGAATTAACTGGTTTGCCGAACAACACACAACAGCAGGAGATGAAGTTCAGCAGCTTCAGGCTCTGAACTGCCACGAACAGTGCACTCCAGATCAGAGCCTCAAACAGGATGGTAATTGAAGGTGCCTTGGAGTCCAGCCTCGTTAAGAATTGTTAGAATCAATAGGTGACTGATGAGGCTGCCAGGGAGATCGTTTTAGCCCGTGGAAATAACCACATGAAAGAAGGGATGAAATGTAAACTAGAACTGTATGGTTTTTAGAGTGACAGCAGACTTCTGAACTGTTTGATCGGGGATCAGTGGGTTGAGAGTGTCCTTGCCTTGCTGGATGTGAGTCAGCTTCTCTGCAGGGCACACTCTGATTTGTATTTCTTTAGGAAATACATTAATCTTCTTAAGCTGTTTTGTGGAAGACACACCTGTAAGTATATTGGATTTGATCTGACACTGCAAGCTGCCTATGTCCAGGTCTCTGCTTTTTTCAGATGTATGAGGCCCCAGCACTATCTGTGTGTGAAGCCAAGTCAGGATACAGCTCTGCAATTTGCACATAGGATTGAGCAGGAAAAGCCTGCAGGACTTGGAGGCAGTAAGGAGATGGTGTGTTTGAGGTGCTGTGCTTGTAGTTCTGGCACAGGAACGAAGCTACAGTTTAATCGTTCAGTGACAGATGGTGCTATAAAGGATTCACAGTGACTGTGTAACAGCCACATTGGTACAGCTGATTTACCGATCTGGGTCTGAAACATGTTGCAGCTTTTCCTGGCCTGTTCCTGTGTTGGTTCATATGGGATCAAGGTCCTGGACTTAATGGGTATTGTCTGGAGGTGCTGGGTGACTCCAGCCTACTGGGGAGACAGCAGAGCTTACTGCAAGACCGCAATTTATGTGTGCTGTGATTTTCTGCCTTAGCTTTTCTTTCAGTAATATATAATAGTACATCCTAAAGGCACTGTAAATTGTCATTAAAATATATGCCGGTAGTTTCTATTAATTTTCTGAAATTTTAACATGTATTATGTGTTTCTTTCTATAACAATCAAAATATGTTTGGTAAACCTTGTTTTGTACATCTGTTTCAATATATTATTTAAGGAAACAATGATTTCTTGCCAGAATTTTGTAAGACCTATATAATATATTGCCCTAAAAGCACAGGAAAAGAACATTTTATATTTGAGGAATTTTATTTATAAGTATTTTCTCTCTCTGTCTCTCTTTTTCCCCCTTGGTGAAAGGTTCCTTTGCTTACTGAATGTTTAGCAGTTGGGGGTATAGTAATCTCTGTTTCAAAGACCAGTTGGAGAAACAATAATACGACTACCAGTGTGAAACCTGAGCATATGAAAATCCTTGCGCCTATATGTATGTACAGATGCATTCATGCAGAATAATGGGATGATAGGGTTGAAAGGTTGTAATGTAAGGAAAAGAATTGTGGCGAGTATGTGGGGAGACATTGAGTAAGTTTGTGTGTTTGTTTCAGAGGTCAGTGTGGAGTAAGAGCCACTTGAAATGACAACAGCGATACTGATTGTGAAATCTGGTTTATTGCTGCTTATAGTCTATACTTTGAGGGGGTCTTGGTGGTGTGGTGTTTATATGTGTGGATTCAGAAGAGTCTGAAATGCAAGGTGTGCTTTACTTTGAAGTTTAAACTGTATTTTTCAGCAGAGATGAAGGGAATGCAGAAGGGGATATTAGAGTTGCCCTTGCTGGTGATCAGAATGAGCCAGCATGGTACACAGTCTTGTTTACTGCAGCCATGCAACCTCCTTCCCTCTCCATTTGGGTACTTTCTATCCTGACTCTTCTCTGCTGATACTAACATGAATTGGTGGGCTTAGATCATCTTTTTGAGATGCTGTCATTTTGGGATGGGTATTTGGATACACCACTAGGGATGCAAGTGAGAGTGGATGGTAAAGGGATCTGAGTCATCAATAGGAGCTTTTGGTTGCTGGTCATGTCATAAATTTGTCTTAGAAATATGCATTTAAATTTAGGGCAAATCAGATATTCAGTTCTTAAGAGGTGTTTTCATTGTCTGAGAAGGTGGCTGAGACAGAGGTCGAGACATGAAAAGCTCTAGAAGATAGTTCAGGTTAAACTTTGAGGTCCCATTTTCCTGATTTGAGTTCTTTAATGACTGGGAGAAAGGACTGTCTGCTGGAACATAGTTGGTTCCATACAGGGAATAAAAAATTTCAAGATGAATTAATATTTCATTGTCAGAATGTTATTGATTAACTTCTTTGCTTCCGTCCTTTCCATGTTGGAATCACAGAAACACAGCGTTGCACAGGAGGAGCTTTAACCAGTGTTAACTTTCCCTCTGCTGGTACATTTTGTTGTTCTCGATAAGGTTCTAATTTAAAACAGGTTTTATAGTGCAGCATTCTTAAATGCATGTAGAGAAGCCTCCAGATATTTTCCTTGGATCTTGCTATGTCTGATAAACACATTTCAAGAGCAGCCATGGAATTTTTTTTTTTCTCTGTTCATCTTGTAGCTTGTAAGTCAAGAGTGTCCAGAAGTGTGAAGAGCTGTTTATTTGTCTGGTCCACAGGCAGAACAAAACCACTTCCTTAGTTTTCTAATGAGTATCTTATCTTGAGAGTGCACATATTTCTCTTTCAGTACTGTCTCACTACTGTTATGCAGGCTGTGTAGCAAGGGTTGGACAAAAAAGGAGCTGACTTGAGGAATATGTGCTTGTGCAGTGTTCCCATTTGGTTGTGCATACCTGGGGTCTGTAGAAAGCAGCAAGTTGAAAGTGATACAACAGGTTATGTTAAATGGCAGAGTTCTCTTTTGAGCTGACAAGGAGAAATATTTTAATTGTTAGGCTGAATTTTCTCTTTATATTTCCACGTCAGGTGTTTTGCTTAAAAGTACCAGTGGCTAGAATAGCTGACAAGGTTAGCTGACTATCTAAGGTCTAATGCTCAATTTTTAAGTAGGTAAGTTAGAAGTGATATCTTTCCTTTTGTAATCATGGCAGTTGGAAATTTCTTGCTTAAAGGCCATTAGTGAAATCACAGGATCACAGGGTGTCAGGAGTTGGAAGGGACCCAAAGAGATCAAGTCCAACCCTCCTGCTAGAGCAGGACCATAATCTAGCTCGGGTCACAGAGGAAAGCATCCAGATGGGCCTTGAAAGTCTGCAGAAAAGGAGACTCCACAATCTCTCTGGGGGGCCTGGAACAGGCCCCCCAGACTTACAGTAAAGAAGTTCCCCCTTGCATTGAGCTGGAACCCCTTGTGCTGCAACTTACATCCATTGCTCCTTGTCCTAACAGAAGGAGCAAGTGAGCAGAGCCTGTCCCCCGCCCTGACACCCAGCCCTCAGATATTTATAAACATTTATTAAATTCCCTCTCAGTCTTCTGTTTTTCAGACTAAAAAGCCCCAGGTCCCTCAGCCTCTCCTCATAAGGCAGTGCTCCAGTCCCCTAATGATCCTCGTAGCCCTCTGCTGGACCTTCTCCACCAGATTCCTGTCCCTTTTAAACAGGGGAGCCCCAAAATGAACATCTTCTATAACCCAAAGGGGCTATGTGTATACACTTTGTCCACAGACAGCCAGTGATGGTGAAATGTCTAAAGTATGACAAGTTCTTTTTCTTCTTCTTTTGATCCTTTTCTATTGCTGTTAGTAATATATTTCATTGCGAATTCAAGGATCACAAGCTGGTGCAATTTGCATTTCTTCCCAATAAAGATCTGTAAGTTTATATATAGATATGTTTTATATACGTGTGCATGCTTTGAATAGTTCATCTTATGGTTTCAGGCTCTGCTGGAATTAAGTGCAGTTGCATTGACTGAATGTTGTTTCTTTTCAGTGGATCTGATGGAAATAAAAGAAATTCGGCCAGGAAAGAATTCAAAGGACTTTGAGCGTTGCAAAGCAAAGCAAAGAGAAGAACACTGCTTTACTATATTTTATGGTACCCAGTTTGTCCTCAACACCTTAAGCCTAGCAGGTACTTTTTTCTTCTTAATTTCTTCTTTAAAGTTACAAAATCCATGGATGTAACAGTAGTGCAAAGAACACTGTGGTTTTGACTTCTGCAGTTCAGGAGTGCACCAGATGTGTGAATCTGGAGGTTCATGTGTGTGAGCTGTTGCATTTGTAATGTATTGTGTGAGTGAGTGTAGTTTCTTGTCTGCTCAATCATTTCTAGCAAGGCAGACTTTTGATAATTAATTATCTTTGGTAAGGTTTGCAACACTGAAGAGCAGAGGTAAGCAGTGTCCCCTTTAAAGTCAGCAAAGGATTTGCTGTTGTCTTCAGTGTGGCTAGAATATCACCCTGGCATTTCTATCCTGGCCAAAATTATTCTGGAAACAATAGTCATAAAGAGTTAGACTACAGCTGTCTCACAGAAACTTCATGTCAACTATGAGTAATTGCAGACAAATTTAGGAAACTTAAGTTCTAGTTTGGGTAATGTGTGTGCATGTCACCTGATAATACTAAACCTCTTGTAAAGAAATGCTAGAGGATAGGAAATAAAGTTGAAAGGTGATAAACTGAAAATAGAAAGATGCATGTGAGATAGAGGAAAGTTGTATCCTGTGTCTGTGTGAAGGGTTGGGGCACTTGTTTCAGGTGAGATTGTCCAGAGTTGCAAAAGCAAAGATTTTGAAATGAAAAAGAATATAAATTCTGAATAAAGTTTCTGACTAATGGAGTTTACAAAGAGATTTCTCTTCTAGAAAGTTCATGCTGCATCCTTGGAATAGAATGAGACAAATGATTTATTTGTAGGGGTAGTTCGTTCTGTCCTGTCTCATTAAATTAAGTTATTTATTGTAAAATTTTGATGGGAGAATCAGTGAGTGCTTATTCAGCATTTTAATGTTAACAGGAGCTTTTTTTAAAAAAATTGAATTAATTTCTTTTAGATTGCAGTACTAGAAGAAAGGATTTTTTTTTGCAGTCTGATGCACGGGAAATGAGAGGCTGCTTGTAACTAATCTGTTTTTACAGGCTTTTAACTTTACATAAGTTTTACCATTGTTGGATGAAGTCTGTGAAAATTTTGAGTAAGTGGTTGCACTGAAGTGCAGTTGTGCCAGTTGTACTGGATTGATTTCCAGTAATGGTGCCCCTGTCCCTCCTCCATGGCAGTTCTCAAAACCAGACCTCTGCCAATACTTTGAAAACACTTAGTACCGTGAGATATGTTGCTTTATTTCTGAATTGCAGAACAACATTATATAATTTTCAGTTAAGGGGGAAATCCTTTTCCTTGTTGAAATGCTTTGTGGTGCTTTCTTAAAACAATATAATTGTTACTTAAAGGGAATGGTAACTGTCATAAAGGGCAGGATTGTCTTGAGAGAAGAATTGGTTTGGCAATGGTGAAGGGTGTTCTTTCCAAAATTGTAACTAATTGAAAAACATTTCCATGGGGAGCTGAGGCCTGGCTCTAGCTCTGTCCTGGGGGGATAAAGCATTGTTTGAAAATGGGTTTAAATAAACCATAATCTTAATCTTTTGAGAAACTGTTTTGCTTTGAGGGCAGTTAAAATAATTTACATATATATTACCACTACTCTGTGAAAATAATTTTTCAGAATTGGTTTAAATGAAGAATGCCTTCTGAGATTTCAGAACCAGGATCCTAAAGCAAATGGACTTTGTCTACCTGAAGGCTGTAATGATAACATCTCTCCCAAGGCCCTAAAAATTGATTTCAGTGTAACTGCTTGTTATTCTATAGGGAAGGTTGTATCCACCATGCACTTCTTTGTGTTGCTTCTATTGGGTCAAAGCATTACCAAATGCAGTCACTTTAGATGATGTAGAGGACTCTGCTGCTTTGAAAAATGGAAAGGCAAAATACATTTAAGACAAAACAAGGCAGTGATAAACTGATTTGTAAGGTTGGGAAGAAGATGTACCTGGTTTCTAGTGTTAAGCCATCTAAGGAATTTTAGAACTTATTACTTTAACTTATATTAAAATGTGTTCTGAATAAGCTACACCAGTTCTGTGCATTGCTCCCTTCCTGTTTTTCTTCCTTAAGTCTAGCTGGCACAGTCTGTCTTTAGAGGCATAGTTAGGACAGGCAGTAGGTGGGTAGTTATGTTCATCAAGAGTGAGTACTTCCAATTTTCTTCTAGGTTGCTTGGAATATAATGAATTAGCTGTATGCTAGAACACACTGAGCTCTTTTGTCTGTACTTCAAGTTGCTTTAGATCTAGATCACTGGGCTTTTGCCATTAGAGAGACAGAAGGTAGGAAATAAAATTTTTATTGTGTTACTACAAGAACTCATCAGAAGTTTCATAGTTTTTCTGCTGAGATACTGAACTTACCTACTGTAACATGCAGACTTATAAAAGGAGGGTTTTTTTGACAACCCACACCCAAATCTGCTGGTTCTTTATTAGTTTTGTTGAAGCTATCCGATGAGATTTATCAAAGAGAAAGGGTAATCAGCAGCTTTGCATTCTAGGGTTTGTCAAGACAAGTTATGTCTTGCTTTTGTGTTGATTTTGGTTTTGATGTTTCTCATGGTATATGACTTTTTTTTTTACAGCTGACTCTAAAGATGATGCTGATAAATGGCTATGTGGCTTGAATATCTTGTATCAAGAGGTCATGAGTGCTCCCACACCTGCGATCACAGAGAGGTATGTGGACATGCTTTCACTTTGTGAGACTTGATCTCCTCCCTTGCTAGCTGACCAAACTGTAGTTTTGATGTCTTTATCTAGTTGCTGCCCCAGTGAGGAGAAATTATTCTCATCTATTCTTACCTATCTGCTACACAAAGTGCTACTGGGTTCTTGGATTATGCTTGTGCAGTAGGGTAATTTCTGTAGAGGCTGAGGATAAGCTCAATAAGGGCATGCTGTGTTCATCCTTCAGATCAAAACTGTGTCTATTTACTACTAATGCTGCTTATGGTATTTTGCTAAAATTGATGTGCACTTTAATGAAGATTTTCTTTAAAATTCTCTAAACTCCTCTCCATCACCCTTATTTGTTTTTTAATTTGTATGCATCTAACATATCTTTATACCAGCCTCAGCTGGTATAAATCATTGACTTGAGTTACTGTAGTTTGGATTAGCTGAAGGTTTGGCTTGTTTATCCACTTAATTTTTTTGCAGCTTCTAGTTGCTCATTCTTTTATGTCCTGCCTGTTCTGTGTTGTTTATGTGACTTTAAAACACAGTATTGAATAGCAGCAAAGTATATATTTACAAATATGTTTATAAAGCTGGCTGAATCCTTAGATGTTGCACTGGAAATGTTTTTGTTGTAATAAAATAGATGCATCTTATGACTTTTAAGTATTTCTATTGAATTTAATGTTGACATTTCAATTGTCTGTGTTTTTTAAAATCATTTTTAGTGTAAACCTTTTCTTTTTTCCTTTCTTTTCCACAAGCTGGCTGAGAAAGCAGATCTACTCTGTTGATCAAACTAGAAGAAATAGGTAAGACACTATCTTTCTTTGTTCAGGTTTTTTTTTTTTTAACTGAACTTTTGTTGCAGATTCTAACATGGAATGAAGAGAAATAAATATTTCATCCCAGATGAAGAGATATGAGATCCCTGAAAATGGCATTTGCTCTTGCTTTAAGAGCTTGAGTTTTACCTTTTGCTAAACACATGTTTGTAGCACTCACTCGTGATCATGTGTGTGGATGAGGCAGCAAATGATGAAGCATAAATAGTTTTAGCCTAGGATTACCCTGTCAGAATAAGGAAAAGGGACCTGTTTTCTTTCAGTCTTATTGTTGAGATTCAGCTCAGCAGATACGGTAGGTTGCTTGCTTTATGGAGATCTTTGCCCTTCCGTAGCTAAATTTGAGCTAGCAGCTTGGACTGTATAACCTGCTGTGAGCTTTGCCACCACTTCTTTCTTCGCTGCTGAGGCTGGTTTGCATTGGAGTGGCTTCACTCTAATGTAGACTGACCAGATTGTAAAAGCTGATTTGTGCTTTCCTAATTTTAAGGTGCATAGGCAAAGTTCAACATGGACTGCTGAAGATCCAGAGAAATGTTTAAATGATTAGCTTTCCCTTGTTTCAGTTTGCATGGCTCCTGAATATGGCTAGTTTGTGTGGTATCTTGCTTGAAACCAGTCCCAGCAGCAATGCCAGATATGTCGAGAGATCAGGTTGTCCCAGCAATAACATGAATTCTTTCCTCAGGAGTCAGAACTGTGAGGAGAAGAGAATATTAAGAGGAAGGGGAGATAACAGCTATGCAAGGATATTAGGGGAGAGAAGGAGGATTTCTACTGTCAGGATAATAACATGTGAAAGAGTTTACTTTAACGGTGGGAAACAGAAGATATTCTTGGATGCTCTTAATGATAGATATAGAATGAAACCAAGGTAATGCTTTGCAATAAGGGCAGAATATTTCTTTTCTTTCTCTTTTTCTGAGCAGTCAGCCTGGCTTACATGGGCTTGTCTCTTCCAAGTATTCGAATAGACGAAAGCCAAGGAATCACCTCTGACCTGGTGCTTTGCATGTGAAAGAAGCCCGATGGACTGTAGCTCCCAGTGTGCTGTGTAGCTTTGTGTGCTTGAGTTTCGGGTTCATGTGTGATGTGGGTTTGTAGTCCTTGCACAGCAAAGGAGGCTTTTGCTGCCTTTTTTTTTTTTTTTTAAATTAATTCAGCTGCATACCTGTTCTTAGACTTGGCAGAAATTGTGTGACACTGAGAAGAATGTTAACCCTTCCTCTTCTATGTCTGTTACTTTACTGTGATTTTGTTCTTTATCTGGAACATGCATTTTAATCTAAGGTGTTACTCAGTGTAGAAAAGTACAAACATTTCCTCTCATGTAGGCCTTTTTCCTAAAAGCAAAATAAAGCATGTTGTTTCATTGTGTGAATGAGCCTCTGTTGCTGCAGGAAATAGCACCATTCTGCAGACAGCTTGTGGCATTGTGCAGCTGGCTTCAGAATGAGCTGAGACACTTTGAAAACTGTGTTTCCTAAACTGGCCAGAGTGATGAAGGGAACAGTTCCATCCTTTACTGGATACACCTTCTGATGTATTTTGAAAAGCTGTCTCTGCAATGGGGCTGTGTTGGCAGGGTCATGAAGCAAAAGCAAATGTTAGGGTAGAGAAGCTGTGGCTGCCAGCGTGTTTGCTGAAGAGATTTCATTTGTTGCGTCCAGGTTGTGCCATCGCTACAAGGCAGTCTGGTTAGGACCAAGTGGACATGCACTGTGGAGTGGGAAGTTTTTTGTTGCCTTGATAGATGATTCATTCTTTTAGAAAAATTCTGGAAAGTAGTTTGGACTGAGTTTCGTTGTGTTTAGCATTGCAGTTTCTAGGAAAGTTAATTGTAAAGGTTATAGGCTTCCAGGCAAGTCCTGTTTCACAGGTTGATTTTTTTCCAGTGGTAATGAAGTCCCAGCTCTTTGTTTTGGCTTGTACTTGTCTGGTTAGAGGAAATTGCTTGTGCTTGGTGTTTAAGGTACAAACAGAGTTCTCATTCTTGCTCCTAAAAGTAGTGTTTCTTTCCAGAGGTCTGGCGACAAGGCGGAAAGCCAGGAATTTCCTGAGTTCTAATCTGGCTTCGGCAAGGACTTTGGCTATGTTCTTTCTTGCTTTGCCTCTTTCCCTCTCTACACAATGGAGATGGGAGTATCTTACAGGGTAGCTGCTTGTATGGACACTGTAGTATGGAAGTTTTACTTTCATGTTAAGTGCAAACTGGTTTTAGTTGCTTTCAAGTGACCTTCTTCTTCCAATGTGTTTGCAGCAAGTTAGTGGCTTGTGCATTGCCTTATAGATCAAGACAGAGTTACCTTAGCCTTGCTTCCTTGAGTACTGCTGGTATTGAATTAATGTTTGTGGGCACTGGCAGTAGGACCCACAGATATTGTGCCTATCTTCCCTTGACTTTTTGCTGCTTCCCCTCATCTTCCACTCTAGGACTTGTTTCTGTGCCCTTCACATGTCCCATCAGTGCCTACCCAGAATATCCAGAGTTTGAGACATGTGGCAAGAATATGTGACCTACTGTTTGTTCTTTGCTATTGAAAGACAAACTGAATAGCAGGTGGATGAGATAGGGCTGCAGGAAACAGCCAAGTTGGTGTACCAGCTTGGTGCTACTGAATGGATTAAGTCTCTCCTTTGCCATCTCTGTGTGCCACTAACAAGGTGTACTTCAGCCCTTGTTTTTATTCCGGCTAAGATGGTTAAGCTGGGTGACCTCATGAAGCTGGCGGAAAACTTTTGTCTGTCTCTTTCTTGGACACATAATTTTCTGCTCACCTAGCAAACTGAATCAGATTAGCAGAAGGTTTGATCATCATAACTGACTGATGAAAGCAGTGGGACCATAGCAACAGGAGAATGGAGTGGGGCACAAGGAGAGGAGTTGGGCTTGTTTCTTGTAACAGCAGTGACCTGTTCCTATGGCACATTTAAAGCATTTGGACATCTACCTCCTTTAGAAATTATCTCTCTGTGTTCATATAGGAGTTACAGTAGCATTCCCCTACCTCCTATTTACATTTTAAGTATAGTAAATATTTTGAGCTGCTGGGACCTTGCAGTGAAGGATGCTATGGCAGCAGCAACTAGAACACTTTTTTGCAATGCTTTTATTTTTCTTACTTTTTTCCCCCTAGTATCAGTCTCAGGGAGCTGAAAACTGTTCTTCCTCAAGTAAACTTCAAAGTGAGCAGTATGAAGTTCCTGAAGGATAAATTTGTGGTAATTATCTGATAATTTTTCTCTTTGTTATCATCTGCTAGGTATTCTTTTCAGGATACTGCTTATGTGTTTGCCTCTTACCACTTACAGTTAAATAAATCATGTTGGTTAATTTCTCATCTTGGCTTTGCTTGTATCTAAGGCTCTAAGAAAATGTAGTCTTGAATGTTCCAAAGCCATTGCTGGGTTTTGAGCTTCCTGTGCAAGTGCATAGGAAACTGTTTTATGTTTAAGATAACATTCACATGTAAGAAACAAATTTTTTTTGTAATAAGATCAAGTAATAACCTCTTCATTCCAACTCTTGATAATACTAATTTTTAAAGGTTGTTCCCACTAGAATCACAGACCTATCAAGGTTGGAATTCCTACAGGAATTTTAAATATCCCCACCTTTTCCTGCTTTCCATCTCTCCACCCTTAAAGCATCCACTCTGGCTTCTGTTGCTCCAGCTGACAATAACTAAATGAGGCATTGCTGCACTCAGTAACCTAGTGGAAATGGATTATGGGTACCATAATCCAATGCAAGACCAGAGATGTGGGCCAGGAGCACAGTGTCACAAACTAAGAATCTGTTCACCTGTTTAGCTATTACTGTTTTTGAAATAAATAAATAAGATTCCCAGTCCTTAAAACAAACAGAGCTGCGGTAGAACAGAATGCCTGAGAGAGCAACAGCTGGACTAGGAGTAACTTCTGAGTAAAAGTAACTTTTTTGCTCTGTAAGTGCAGTTCAGGGGATTCTAAATTCACTGTTTGCTGCTTTCTATTGTAGGAAATAGGTGCTAGCAAGGAAGAGCTTACTTTTGAACAGTTTCACTTGTTCTACAAGAAAATCATGTTTGAACACCAGAAGTCGGTGAGCCTTTACTTTCATACTGTTCAACTGCTTGAGCTGAACAAAGACTGAATGTTGATTGTGTTTTTAAATTTTATTTCTGTTTGTTACTGATTTTCTTCATTCCCCATTCTCATAGCAGCAAAAGGGTATAATACTGTACTTGATGTGTAGATAACAGGCACCACCAGCAATTGGCTTAAGAAGATAAATCATTCATGTCACTTGTGTGTTGGCAGTAGAGATATGCACAGATATAATGGTGCTTCTAGCAAGAACATTTCCTGTGAGTTTGTTCAGAATGTAGAATTGTTAGGCTTGGCTGATCTCTTTCCTGAGAGGAGTAAGGCTTTTCCAGAGTTATGTTAATCTTCTGTTGCTACGAACACCATGTAAATCACAGGGATGTATCCCAAACATCAGGAAACAGCTGTTGATCTCATTGTCTCACATGCTTGGAGATTACCAGTGGTGAGTCCATTACAAGCCATGTATTGGACTGGGGGCCATGAATGTAGTGGAACTACACTTCAGTTAATTTAGATGGACAACTGCCTGACTGATGTTTCTGTGTAGTCATTGCACAGATTCATGAAGCTGGTGGAAACTGCATACACTTAGTGACTCCGAAAGTTAGGAACCTTTTTAAACTATGTGAAGACACATAATTTGAAATTGCATGCATAAATGTCTTCATTGCCAGCATGTGCTTACTGTTGATTCAATTTGCAGCTGCTAAAATGGAAGCTGTCATAGTCAAAGTCAGTGCTGTTTCTTTTGCCAATACTTTCTTGTGCTTCTTAAAACTAATGCTGAAATGACTGTGAAGTAATAAAGAATCCCCATTTACTGATGGGGTTTGGTCATGAAAGTTTAGCTGACTAGCTTGAGCTAATCAGGAGTTGAAGAGTAAAGCACAGAATAAGGAGGCTGTCTGCCTGCCTTAAGCTCTTGTTATCGCTCCTTGTGGATCGTTGCAGACAAACTGCTCAGTTTGCTCAACAATTGCTTCGGGTCAGCTGATAAGTTTCCTGTGATCTGTAACTATGCTGTGCCAAGATGGAAACAATTTAGAGTTTATATTCACATGACTGAATGTGATGGATTATGTGTAATTCTGTGCTTTCTGGGATAAAAAAACCAATAAAAGCTTCCCAGAAACTTGATGGTGTATGCAGTACCTTAGCAGCAGCGAGTTTTTTGCCTGAGAATTGGTTGTGTTCACCCTGAAAGGCCTGAAGTGCAGTTGCCAGCCTTGACAGTATGGGGTTTTCTTAAGCATTTAGTTCCAAATGTGTCTTGCCAACTTGTATGCAGCTTCTTTAGAGAAGACACACACATATATTTCCCCTTCCCAAACCGATGGGCATTATTAGGTAGAATAAGACAGAAAATGACATATTCTTCTATTATTTTTATTTACTCCTTTTTTTGGTGTTTATTTTGTTTGTTAATTTCATTTTATTTTGTTTTAAGATTCTTGATGAATTCAAAAAGGATTCCTCTGTGTTCATTCTTGGGTGAGACTCTTCATTTGTATTATTTTCCACAATTCCATATGGTTTTAGTGATGCAAGATTGTTTTTTAATTACTTTTTTTTTGTTTTGTTTTTGTTCTGATGCTTTAGCAAGTTAAAAGAAAGTTTACATATATTTATAGTCAGAAAGGTGAGCTTATCCTGGAAATGCATCCTGAATATAATTTGATAAATGTCTTTTTACTGTGACTGTAGAAACGGGGCAGACCTGAGCAAGTGAATTTACCTGTCCTCTGATTTACTAAGAGCCGAACAGAACTATGAAGGGACAATTTGCTGGAGAAATCTTAACTTCAATCTGGACAGTGGTGTAGTGGACAGGCTTTGCCTAGACCTGAGCATAAATGCTGGTAGTAACAGTTTCTGCATCTGTTATTTGCTGGATTTGAAAGTTTAAGTAAGATGTGTACAGCATGAAAAAGGACACAGGCATTGCTAACATTTTGACTGTGAACTAAATGAGTTTACCTTAGTTTTTAATACTTCCCCAACAGAATAAGGAAGCCGTTTAAAAAGTTTGTTCTGAACGTAACACATATTTCCTTAGCCTTTGGTCACGTCATATGAATTACACTTTGTGAGACTGCTTAACACCATAGATTTATCAAGGCTGGGTAGGCCATAAATACCTTGTTTGTAAAAGTTAATGCAGAATTTCTGTCCTACAAAGAAAGGGAAAACACTTTTTTGTTGGTGCATCTGTGCCTCACCTCCTTTTCCAGGTGGTTTTGACTTATGACAGTAGATTATCTGAATAATATGTGGAAGCAGTTATTCGTGGATGTGCCTCAATTGCACAAAACCTCTGTTAAGTGAATGCTGCTCATTTGCTACACAGCAGTGAGCACAGATTTGTTATTCTTCTCCATGAATCACTACCAAAAGTAGATGAGGAATCCAGGAGGCTTTATTCAAAGGCTCAAAATACAGTAATTGGATAATACAGTATTAAAAGCCTAATCTAAATTCCACTGAAGTTTTGAAAAGTTTCCTGATGGTGTCAGCACATTTATACTGTAAGTCCAAGATACAAATCCATGTAATTTTCTGCAATAGCATCTGATGACATTTGCTCTCTTGTTTCTTTTTCCTGTCTCTTTTTTTTCCCCCTAAAGAAATACTGACCGTCCAGATGCTTCAGCTGTTCATCTCCATGACTTCCAGAGATTCCTGCTATATGAGCAGCATGTGGGTTGCAGAAATTCTGAGTTCTTTTTCTTGAGGTTGTCTCACAGAATTCTATGCTCATTAAAAAGAAATGTGATGTGTCATAGGATATGATTGATGTCATCTATGATACTAAGCCTCAGAAAGATTCACAATAGCTATTATTTTTCATTGATATAAAGGCTCTGAAGTTGCACTGAGAGGACAGAGTGAGAAAGGTCTTAAGGTTTTAAGAGGTCTCAATTTAGTCGTGTAGATAAACAGGCAGGGTTAGGAATAAACACTAGATGTATATCAAAGTCAATAGCCTGGCCTAGTTACCACTGTCATCACAGGTACATCTGGAATGATGCCTTGGCCATGGCCCCATTTTAGAGCTCTTGCATAAAAAGCTGAGCTGACTTCCTGCATTCAAGTCAAATTGCATGTTCAGATTGCATGTAGAAATGAGAGAGATTGTAGTTAAGGCATATCCTTCTCAGAGGTCAGCTTTTTCCTCTGTGTATGCACAGGTATGTGTACATATCTAGTATGTATCTTGAGAGCCTCCAGTCTCTACAAAGGTACTTAGATGGAGATCTTCTTTTTTTCTCTTAGATATCACAGAGGAAACTCTCGAGATATATGGATGCAATAAAGTATATTGACATAAACTAGCCAGATGAGAAAGAAGTAGATCACATTTGTAGGTGTCTCTGCTCCTGGTTTGATTTTCTGTAGAATCACACCACTTCTAAAAGTTTTTTCCTACTGTATTATCTGAAGGAATCTTGGGCACAAGATCTCACTAAAGTCCGAGAACGAATGACGAAGTTTATTGATGACACTATGAGAGAAACTGCTGAACCCTTCCTCTTTATTGATGAGGTAAGATCATGATATTTTCTGATCATTCCTTGTGAACTTACTTTCTTTTGCTGGTAGTTCCTAGTTTGTGAATTGTATGGCAGACCCTCTAGGCTTCTCTAGCTAGATTACTAGGTTTATTTTAGTCTTGTATGGTAAAAACATCGAAATTCTCTGTCTCTCTCTCTTTGTATTATAGTTCCTCACTTACCTGTTTGCAAAAGAAAACAGTATTTGGGATGAGAAATATGATTCAATAGATGCACAAGACATGAATAATCCTTTGTCCCACTACTGGATTTCTTCCTCTCATAACACGTAAGTTACCAAAAGCAACCTAGCATGTGTTAAGAGAAAGTAATGCTTCTAAATTATGCCAGAAATATACTGCATGGATATGTGAAACCTTCTTAAAGCATGATGTACATGAAGCAGATACAATTTTGGAGACTGTATTTCCCCTGCCTCTTAAGGTTTTACAGATTTTGAGATATAACTGAGCTCAGGTGCCAGAAAACCCAAACCCTGAATCCTGTTACCAAAAAACAAAAACAAAGAGAAAAAAAAAAAAAGAGTCCTGAGCTGAAACTGTTAAAGCCTTTTTGCTCCCAGAAACTAAATTTATTGAAGGAGCTTCCTTTTTTTCAGCAATCACCAGTAGATTGTTGTGCTAGTATCAACATTCATTGTACCTGGACATAAGAATACCAGAAGGACCCCACTTGTCCTGTGGGGAAATCCTGTACTATTACTGCCATCCGAACATTATGAAATTGTTGCCTTGGGAAAGAAGGCAGTGATATGTACTGTTGATGGATAGTTTGACATTTTACAGTGGTACAAAGTGGAAAAGATTTGGTCCTGAGCAGGAAAGGAGTATGGAGACCTTAAATTAGCAGATCTGCTGGTCAGGACTTGGCATTTTCCTGGATGACAAGAATTAGGTCAGACGGAGGTGGCTGAGGCAGAGGAGGGCTAAAATTTACTACCCGTACTCTTCTTTTTGCTACACAGACTCTTCTTGTCTTTTATTTCTGTTTGTTTCTGTAGTTTCTGCCTACAGTGTCAGTGACAAGTTCTTGTCCTTGTCAATCTGTGATATGCAATCTCTTTGCCCAAAGTAGGAACCTATGTGAGAATGAGTTTGAACTGGCTTCAGACAAAGGAGATTTACTCATCTAGCACTATAATGAAAAGAAAGATGTAGAGAGAGGGAGGAAATATAAACAAAATATTGCAGGAAACAAAGTTAAGTGGATATGGATATGGGTATATTTTAAAGTATAGGATGTGATATCACTTTACATACACTACCTATTCCTCCAACATAGTTATGGCTCAGCATAATAAGGTTTAGTTGTGTTTCAAAGCTGATGATCTGCTCTCCAGAAATGCCAGTTAGAGTTGGTTGATGTTCAGACTGAGCCTTTAACTTACTATTATTTGATCCACTCAAAAATGGGATGGCATCAGGTTCAGCAGAGCCCATCACAAGCTAAAAAAGAAATAAATTTTAAAAATCAAGATGCATTCTCCATGATGGGAGAAAAAAATGTTGCCCAGTGAGCAAGTGGGGAATGGTTGAAATCAACTGCCTGTCTTTTACAACTTTCTTTTACTCCTTAGGTATCTAACAGGAGACCAGCTTCGAAGCGAGTCCTCCACAGAAGCTTACATCAGGTGCCTTAGAATGGGATGTCGATGTATTGAGTGTGAGTAGAGTTTGTGCAACAGTTTGTAAAATGCTGTCCATACTATTTACCAAAAAACAAAAAAGAACTGAAAACAAGAACTAGTTTGTTTTCTGAAGTCGAAGTAGTCATCTAAAACCCACTAATTCCCTAAACTGTTTTCCTTATGCCTCACTATTGCTTTCTTCAGTTTCTTGTTCCCATGGAGTTTTAAAAAGGTCTTTCTAAATTTTATCTCACTGTACACCAAAAATTCAGTCTTAGATTTACTACATGAAAGCACAGGATTTAAATTGGGTTTACTTCTATAGCATAGATAGACACCTTATTTGCTTTCATTGTACTACAGACAAACCCAAGGCACAGAGATTTTTGTGATATGGTGCCGTTTGTCATCCTGATTAGCTTGCTGGTAAACAAGTTGATGTCTTTGTACATTTGTTTTTCATTGTGTGTGGTTCTTCATCCCTGTACTTCTGTACCTTATAGAAAAGTTCACCTTCAGTGTCATGTTTTTTCTCCAGTTACTTCATAAAACTATTGGCTCCTGCCTGTTCAATTTGGCTAATGGAAATTATATTGCAAATTAGAGTTTCAGGGTTAAAATGAACGACAGAGATAAACATCAACTTGCTGCTTGTTGGAGTGTATTTACCCCAGGAAAATTATTGTAGACTAGTGGTCTGACAATACAGCTGCTGAAATTCATTATTTCCGGATTCCCAACTGATAATGCTTTGGGAAAATTTTAGATTGTGTTTTATTTTTATTGCTCTTCCTTAAGTGAACTTGATTTCCTGTGTGAGAGATATAAATTCATCTAATAGAATGCTTTGTTAGACCATTAAAGTCTGTGACTCAGAATGTGTAACGCTGAATCGTTGGATGTATTCATCTACTAGAGTTATTCAAGTAACTGCTTGGTCTCTTCTTTTTTTTTTTTCCCACTGCTTGTCTTTCCTAGTGGATTGCTGGGATGGTCCTGATGGAAAACCCATCATTTACCATGGATGGACACGGACAACAAAGATCAAGTTTGATGATGTTGTACAGGCAATAAAAGATCATGCCTTTGTTGCATCTCAGTAAGCTTTGATGTATTTTCCCTGGGTTTGTTTTTATATTCTTAGTTCTTCCTAAATTTATTTTCACTGTAATCTAGAGCTAAACATAATAGGAGAACAATGACATTCCTGTAGTCTTCATTATTGGCAAGTGTGGGTCTTGAATTGATTCACTTTTAAGAAAAAAACAAATCCAAAGCTCATCAAGAGATGACATTGCTGAGGGATGAAGGACAGCAAGAAAGACTTATACAGGTACAACTGAAACAAAAAGAAGATTAAGGAAAAAATGAGCCTGCTGCTGAATTGAATGGGAGATTTAGTGACTGCTGAAGACTGAAATACTCAGTGCTTCCCTTGTCTTAGTTTTCAATATTGGGTCCAGAGCACATGATATCCAAGAGGAAGCTCACAGAACAGTTAGCTTCAAGAAGATGTTAATTAGGGAGTCTGGTTACTGTCTTCCACTATGTAGTGGGTAATTATAGAAAAGATGAAGCCAGACTCTACTCAGGTGCATGTGAAGAAAAACAGACACAATTTTGAGAATGGGAGAAACAAACTTTGACATAATAGTGCTTTAGCACTGAAACTGCCCTTGCAAAGAATCTTGCTCTTTGCAGTTACACAAAACTTGGCTGGATAACCTGATCTAACCTAGAAATTTGGCCTTCCCAAAGAAGATGTTTAGGCTAGATGGCCTCCAGAGGTCCCTTATTACTGTAATGATTCTGTGTTTATACATGTGTTACCATCTGTTGGCTGTCTATTCCTTTGTCTTTTTGTTTCTTTAAGTATGTTTCTTGAACTGGAGGGGGTGAGAGAGGGCCTTGTTTTTCTTGCCATGCAGGCTGTAGCAAAAAGAAGTTGTGTTCATTCACCTCTGTTTCATCCTTCAAAGATACCCAGTCATTCTGTCGATTGAGGAGCACTGCAGTGTGGAGCAGCAGCGACACATGGCCAGAGTGTTCAAGGAGGTATTTGGTGATCATCTTTTAGTAAAACCTATTGAAGCCAGTGCAGATCAGCTACCATCACCAACCCAGCTGAAGGAAAAAATCATTATCAAGGTAGGCTTGCTTCGTGTGCTGTCAGAATATGAAAACAGGGGCAGGAGCCAGAAACACTAGTTCTGACTTCACAGCTTACCTGTTAGTTTCTGTTGAGAGACAAGAAACTCCATGCTCCAAGCAGGTACAAGCAACATTTTGCAATATTGTCCAGGGCCCTGTAAAAGCTAGGTGTTACACTGCTTGCTATTAGTTTTCTTTGCAATAAGTGCTGCTAGTTCAAGTGCCAGATTGAATGTCAGCTCTTTTCTAAAGGTCCTCCAGCTCCTGAAATGTCACTGCTAAATTTCAGCAAGGGTTCACTACTGCAGATGCTTTCAGAATGTGACCATACATACAGATACTCTACTCAGTGCTGTTGTGCAGCAGCATGAGGCAGTTAAGTAAATGAAGATTTTTCAGACTGAAATTGCAGTAGAAAGACAAAATTAGGTGGAGGGCTGCTCTTTAGTAAAATAATAATTAGTTTTGACCATGCTCCACTTTTCTGGCTCTTGTAACATTACTCCATCCTACACATTAAACTTCTGAAGAGGGGAAGTAAGGGTAGATAGAAATAAACACAGTGGAAGACTGGAAATAACACCATCTCACTATTAGATGCAGAAGTGCTCTGCTAAAGTTTTTTTTTCTCTCTCTGAGAGAGGAGTTGTGTAGGCACAAGAGCAGTAACGTGACAAATCTGGTTTAAAAGGCATTACAAAATGCTAAAGGACTAGACAAGAGAACATCCATATCACTGACCTGGCTAAAAGAGTGTTAGAGGGTCTTTACATAGATGAGCACCTGCCAGCCAGCTAGTTGTGTTGTTTGGCTTTTGTTTGGAAAATGTTGTCAGTAAACAGTTGGATGCAACTCCTGCTATAAGGGCCTCTGGGATTTTTCAGATAAGCCTCTCAAATTGGAATCTACCAACAGTACACTATGCAGAACCAAATATAGCTGAGAACTACTAGATAGGAGATGATTAATTCCACCTTTAGCTGTAATTAAGTATTTGATGTTACCCTTTTCCTTTTGAGACACTTTTTTGTTGAGTGCTCTCAAGAAAGTAGAACCTAGCCCTTTTCTTCACAAAAGATTAATTTTCTGCTTATTTTTCTTGTAGAAGATTGAGTTCTCTATTCATTTTAATTTCTTTGTTGTTGCTGTTGGGTTTGGCTTTTATAGTTCGTTATGCCCTGCTCTCTACAGAGGGATTTTGTTTTATCCTTACTTCTTAGCTTGTGTCACTTCCTGTTTTCTGTCCTGTAAAGAACAGTGAGCTTTTACCAAACCATATGTTTCTTCATTGTTTGAATGGTATCTCTATTAAATTTTTAGCCTTTTATTGTGAGATTCAAATTTTGAAGAAAGAGATTCTAGCCCTGTTGCACAAAAGCCTTGTGGAAGAGCTGCTGTCATGGTAGTGGCAGAAGAAGGCTGTGCAGTGGAGGGAAATATCTCCAGTAATACCAAGTATGCCAAAATATTGTGACCCATTTTCTGTATGATTCTATGTGAGTATATGAATGTGGTGGATCTCTTTTTTTTTTTTTTTTTTTTTTAAGCACAAAAAGCTGGGGCCAAAGGGAGACATTGATGTGAACTTAGAAGACAAGAAAGAAGAAAAAAAGCAACAAGGAGAGCTTTATATGTGGGACACAATAGAACAGGTATCATTTGTGTGGCATTTGTTACAGTTTGTTACTGGGTTGTGTAATACTGGAAATGTGCATGAATTTTCCAAGTATCTGTGTAAGTAAGATGGGCATTTGAGCAGATGTGGATGTGGGGAAGAAGGTTTGTTTATTGTCATACCTTCTTTTTTAAATTGTGGTTAGTGACTAAACCAGTGTCTTGTTAATGATTTGAATATCTCTCAACTTCCAGAAATGGACTCGGCACTACTGTGCTATTGCTGATGAAAAGCTTTCGTTCAGTGATGACATAGAACAGAATGCTGATGAAGATTCATCAAAGGTGATGGCTATCATTTTTTTTGAGGCAGCTTATTTCAGTGTATGCTGATGCCTAATTTTCATCTTGATGTTGAAATTATGTAAGATCCATGTCAGATAAGAATCGTATTTGGAGATTAAAAAAAAATTTACAAAGGGTTTTGTCCAGTTAAGTCTGTTTTTACTGAAATAACATTTTTCCTTGGCTAATTGAGGACATGCAAAAAGGAATACAAAGACAAGAACTTAGTTTGATACTTGAAAGCTAGTGCTGACACATGCATGGACACCGTCTTTATGTGCCTCCGCCTAAGTATAGTTGCTCTTCTCAAACTAGGCGGTAAGATGAACTAAGGTCTATGGTGTTAGTACAGCACAGCTCTTGCACAGTGCATGTTAATCATTTCACATCTGCAGAATGTTTGCCAGAGGTGAGCATGTGTTCCTTGGCTGTTGTGTGTGATGAAGAAGAAACACAAAACTCATTAAGGATTGCAGTAGCAGTGATGTTCAGCAAGGTTTCTTGTTCTGACCTTCTGGGTTTTCATGCGTGCTCTTTCCTTACCAACATGGATGTGCACAGTCCAGAGGTCTCTGCACATACAGAGCATTTTACCCATTCACCTAGATGTTAGTAAAATTTTTAATGTGTAAGGAAGAGCACAGATGAATCCTAAGAAAAGCTGATTAGAAACTTTGTAAATCAGGAGTAGGAGGGTTTGCCTTGAAAATAGAAATTGGCAATTGGCATTGCATTCTTACTTTTATGCCCACTGCATATTGAGTAAGGCTGAAGCTGGTCATTGCTCCAAAGAAGTGTCTTGCCTGGAGAGGGGAGTCAAGAGTGACATTGAAAGTGATCAGCTTGTTTTTAGAAAGAGAGTTCTGGGCTAGGAAAAGCTGAAATCTTGAAATAGTAAATTGTTATGTCAACAAGAAGTACTTTCTTCCAGGGTCATAAAATTAGAGAAGTGATATAAAATTTCTTATATTCTGGTCTAGGAGGTGAAACGCACTGAACTGCACTTAAAGGAGAAGTGGTTCCATGGGAAAATGAAAGAGGGGAGAACAACTGCTGAGAAACTGCTCCAAGAATATTGTGCTGAAATGGGTGGCAAGGATGGGACATTCCTGGTTAGGGAAAGTGAGGCTTTCCCTAATGACTGCACCTTGTCGTTCTGGTACGGCGATTGTCATAAAAATTCCCTGTGGCTTTTGCTTTTTTTATGGCAGTGAGCAAAAAGTATTTGTCAGTTATGCATTTATAGCTGACAGGAAGTAGAAATAAGGAATTGCTATAATTAGGAGAATCTTATTGATGGGACTGCAAAAGACTATTTTCCAAATTGAACTCCGGTGTAGCCAAAATTTGATCTTTTAATTTAAGGATAAATGACTGGTTTCTACACTGAAAAACTCATCTCCTGAGTGTACTTTTAGTAACACTGATTGATCTTTTCAATGAAAGAGTCCTCTGGAGGGAAAACAATAAAGAACTGTGAATTGTTTTCTGTTGTTTATTTGGTAGTCTGTTATTTTTTGTCTTCTGGTCGGGACATTACTAGGTACGGTGTATCTGATGGATTTCTGACCCAGAGAGCTCTCAGAGTAAATTTTGCCATGTATGTCAGATTTTAATGAACTTAATTGTTTAATCAATCCATTGTGGATTGAAAATTATTATTTTTCAGCCTTTAATCTTAGTTGTGTGAATTTCTGTTGCTGTGCTTACACGGTTGTTCCGTGAGATGATACAGATTTCTTGCCTTTTTGCAAGCTTACCAAGTGGTTGGCCAGGAAGGGGTGAGGAAATGCTTCAAAAGAAGAAAACCTTTTTTCTGAACACTTTCTTTTCCTTCTGCCCCTCTGCATTTCTACAGGAGGTCAGGTAGAGTCCAGCACTGCCGGATCCGTTCTTCAGGTGATGGGGACACTGTGAAGTACTACCTGACAGACAACCTCATGTTTGATAGCATTTATGATCTTATTCAACACTACAAGGAGGCCCACTTGCGATGTGCTGAATTTGAGCTGCGTCTGACTGATGCTGTGCCAAACCCCAGCCCTCATGAGACTAAAGAGTATGTACGGCAGAAGGCAAGGACCAGGGTTATGTCATGGCAGTGTTCTTTGCGTTGTTCTAGATGGTCTTGGGTTTTTTATAGAACATTTCCTGGTTGCAGGAGCATACTCAAGTGTTGCTTGTCTGTGGGTGTCACAGGAAAAGGCTTCCCTGAAGGAGGCAGAGTAAGATCACTGACTTTGTGAGAACCTGAAACAGTGGAGAGCAGTCATTTGGAAAGCAGCAGCTAGGAAAATAAGTGAGAACTGTACTGCTGTAGAAATGTGCCAATTCCTTCTTTCTCTGCTCAATGTTTTGCAACACCCAGTGTGTTGAATTAGGTATTTAGTGGTTGGCTGTGGTCTGGCAACTAAGTGGTGTCACGGTTTGTGCCATCTGGAAGCTTTATTACTGGGGCAGTGAGCCCAAACAGCTATGTCTCCCTTTTCCCACCCTCCACCTTACCCTTGTCAGAACTGGTTAAGCTGACTTTGCCCCATGCTGATAGGAAGTGTTAGAACTTGATGTTTATTTCCAGCTGATACTTGCCTGATGTAGATTGTGGGCAGAGCTAGATCTTGTTTACTGGCAGAACGCTGTAGTCACTGCCCTTTGTTCTGTTTTCTTTGCAGTGAGAGAAAGTAAATCTCTTTTGCATGTGAAATATTGATTTACACCTTTAAAGGTTTATTTTTTTCTTGCCTGGGAGTCACTGGCCACATGGAAGTCAGCGAGATGGGAGGGCACAGTTTAAGGTTTAGGCTTTACTGCTTTTCTGTATAAGGTGGAGATGTACTGCCAGTGTAAGTGGCCACAGCTTCACTGAAGACACAATAGATCTCTACAGCAAAAGATAAAATAAAAGAGTTCAAATGCCTGCTGTTTTTTTGTCTCTTTGGGCTTTTCCTTAAATCTGCTATGTCAAAACTGAATAAACTACTTGAAAACTGAATGGTAGACTAAAAGCAAGATTTAGTGCTTTTGTTTCAGGAAGAAATGCAGATTTATGCACTACGATTTCAGGCAGACAAGATGTTCCTGATATATTCTTGATGCTTTTTTTCCAAAATAAGCTGCTGTGTTACAATGTTTTGTAATAAGCTGCTGTCATAGGTGGCAAGCTGGGGAAACTCTTAATGCACAGTTCTTCTTGTAGTGGTTGAAACTGTTAATAACACTGACTTTTATTCTGACTGAATGACATTTGGCAAGCTTTGTAATCCTTTGTCCATTTCGATTTTTGAAACTGTTGCAGTTGGTACTATAGCAACTTGAGTCGGGGAGAGGCAGAAGACATGCTGATGCGAATTCCTCGAGATGGAGCCTTTCTGATTAGGAAGAGAGATGAGCCTGATTCATTTGCCATGACTTTCAGGTAAGAAAAGACAGGTATATGACTACATGCAGTCAACAGTGTTCTGTTGTTTTTTTTTATTTAAAAAGTGCTGTGGTCTTTTTAGTGTCGTCAAATTCTTGCTTTCAAACGCTGAGCAATTAGCATGGTTGATTTGTTCAGCAGATCCTTGTATGAGAATGTGTACACTTAATATGTGACTGGAATAAACTGTTATGCTTTTCTAAGGAATACTTGGGCATTGACTGTCCCTTTCTTCCTATAGAGAACTGTGCATGGCCCTTCCTCACTTCCTTGACACTCGTCACTGCAAGGTGTCATTTTGAAGTTTGCTTTAGTGCTGACTCAGCAGTGATTCTAGGTCCCTATGTCCCTGTCATATAACTGACTGTAATGAAATATCAAAATGAACGTGCCAGCTTTTCTTGTGAGGGGAAGTATTTTTGCAGCTGAGGTTTTTGCAACAAAATGAGCAAAATGTATGGAATTGTGGTGATCTCTATTGTGCCTTCAGATGAAATTGCTCTTCTCTAAAAATGCTTATATCTGGAACAAAAATCGCTTTGGAAAAACAAATAGTAGTTTTCCTGTTATTTACTTGCCTTACTGTCTGTTGACATCCAGAATTCCCTCTGTACTTTGAAGTTTTCTGTTGCTACCAAGGTGGATATTGCAGTAAGTTGAATTGCTGCAACTCAGTAAAACCATTTCACACTGGGGAAGACAAGAAGTACCATAAGTTCATCAGCTGCCCAAGCATTCAGGGGTCTTCTGTGGGTGGGATGATTGTCAGTGGATGGTTATCAATGCAAGCACAAAGCTTGTGTTCAAGCACAAAAGATTATTTCTGTTTTTTCAAGATTGATTCCTGTAGTTATCAAAATGATTATAGGGAAGAGACAGCTACTTGTTCTCTGGGAACTCTGTCTGTCCCTTAGGGCCAGTGGCAAATCAGCAGCGGTGGATTCCAGAGGGACTTGGCCTGATCAGACACATTAGTATGAAGGTGACAGAACACCTATCTATAGGGGTTAAAATAGGGAAATTTGAGGAAAACTGTGGATTTGTCTCACAGCCCTGTACATTGTAGAAAAGTAAGAATGTCCTTTTGTGTATTTGATCAGGCAACTGGAATTCAAGTTGAGTAAAAGAGTCTTTGGAAGAGGGATAAATTATTCCATGTGATTGAGATGCACAAAGCAGTTCTGGTCCAGTCTGCGGTGCTGGGGCTCTCACTGCAAGTCCCAGTACCTTTTACAGCTCCTGCGCTTGTTTCACAGAGCGGAGGGGAAGGTGAAGCATTTCCGAATTCAGCAGGATGGTTGCCACTTTGTGCTTGGAACCTCAGCTTATTTTGAGAGTTTGGTGGAGCTGGTAACGTACTACGAGAAGCATCCACTGTACAGGAAAATGAAACTGCGCTACCCGGTGACTGAGGAGCTGCTGGAGCGCTACAGCACCGTACGTGATGCTCTTGCTACGCGCGGCAGTTGCTCTCGTGGCTTATACCCCAGATCTAGACCTGGGGCGTGCTTGGTTTGGCTCTGGCTTTGGTAGATGACCTATGGGGAGTGATGGTTAAGCAGGTAGTTTTTGTACCTATGAAATTGAGATGATTCTGACTTCTATCACAAAGGTTTTGAGACATGTGAAGGAAAGAGCTTCATCTTTGATTACAGGTCAACTCTTGCCTTCCTCAAGATTTGATTAGAAAAGCTGCTCTGTGAAGTGGGAGATCATTTTTCTGTTAAAAATGTTTTTTGATAATAGTCCTGCCTGCAGTTGGCCATGTCTTCTGTTGGTGGAGTGGGCCAAGATCTTAAAATGATCATGCAGGTGTCAGTTGCTGAGCATTTCATTAAAAAATAAAATATTCTATTGTGTCTATGTGCTGATTGCATATAGAAGGGTACAAGCAATCTCAAAACTATTTGATTAAGAGATAACTTTGTGATCTACAGCTGATTTGCTGCGGTTTACTGTTCATCGAACTGGAATATAGACAGGTTAAATAAGAAACTTATATACAGCTTTGTTCAGCCCTAGAACTGAGCATAGCAAGTGCTTGATTTCCCTCCTGCTTGCCTTGTATACTGTCAGAAAGGTGGGTTCAGCAATGAATGTTCTATTAGCATGAATTGCTTCTATAAATTTTGAATCCTGGAACTTCAGTATTTTTTTCTTCTTCTTGTTTTTAAGGAAAAAGACATTAACTCCCTCTATGATGTCAAGATGTATGTGGAACCCAGTGAAATCACTGCTACAGTGGTATGTAAAAAGGCAGATACATTTACTATAGACCTCTGGAAATTTTGAGTTTTATTTATTGATTTCCTGTCAGCAGTAATGAAAGGATAATTGAAGGTGTTTGACTGCTTGATTTATGGGGGACCGGAGAGCAGAAATTTAAAGGGTGTGACTTTTTTGCTAGCATCTCTTTAAAATTTGTACCATGACATTTTGTTGTGTGCAAATCCAGTATTGATTGATCCATACTGGGAATTCAGGCACTTCTTGCTACTGAGCCTGTGGAGATGATTTGATTTGACATGCGTGCTCGTGCAGGTATGGCCCCAAATTAAATAACCTGTGAGAAGATTCAGTTTGCAAAGGCCAAATCTGCATGGAAGGAGCCTCCAACACGCAAACCCCAAGTGTGTATGTCTTCAAGTGTATGTGTCTGTGTCTTCATGAGCACTGTTATTTGCCTGGACACAAATTATCTCAAAGCAATCACAGTTCCACTAGCAAACGTGGCCTGCGTGCACAAATAGATGCAGAATTTATTTATATGCTTTTCATATAAAAGTGGTGTCTTTATTAATGAGTTTTTAAAAGTTTGTCTTCTTTTAAGATACATATAATGATATTTTCATAACAAATTGCACAGCAAACCCCTGCTGTTCCCTAATTCTTCTTAGGGCCTGCCTCCTTGTAAATTGTTATGCATGCAAATTTTATGCCTGTAATTCTTTTGAGTCCTTTATGGCCAATGAATTTGCACTGCTGCTGACGAATTTGGATAATAGTAAATTCAAGATAAAGAAATTGCTTCTCCTGACAAAACTGGACATTTTCCTAGAGGAAATGTAACCAGCAGGATAGCTGATGTGGTATTGAGGTAGAGGCTTTGTAGACATTAGGCATACAAATTCCAGCTGCGTATAGATACATGTAATGAAGGTAGGAGACTGATACATGACTGTGTGATTTTGGAGTTGGGTTCGTGCTTTTTTTGGTTATTTTTTATTGTTTGATACTGCATTTATTCTTTAATAATGATGTTGCAGCACCCACGAAAGAAAGCTGCTTTTCCATTTTTGCCAAGCTGATGCTTGAAGAGTAGCATTTAAGTAGCATCACTTGCTTCCACCAATAGATGTCACTCTGAAGCTTCAGTACTATGTTTTCAAGCTTTTGAAAAACAGAAAAGGGATCTCATCTCCCCTATTGTTTTTTTTTTTTATGATTGCATTATTGATTATTTTATGACCTGTCCCCCTAGATGACCCTTTTGCTTTGTTTCTCTTAAAGCCTCAGAGAACAGTGAAAGCCTTGTATGACTACAGAGCCAAAAGAAGTGATGAATTGAGCTTTTCTCGAGGAGCTTTAATTCATAATGTCACAAAGGAAACTGGAGGCTGGTAAGGACAAAGATTCCTCATAGGAGAGCTTCTGGTGACTTACTAGACGGAGGAAAAAAATGAGCTTTGGATAGTAGTCTTGAGAAACTACCTATTGTCTGCTGCTTATTAACTGTGGCCTTGTAAATCTTAATGCAAATGTATTTAATAAAAACCCTAAACCCCACTCACCCTTCAGCCTCTTTTCATGTCTCTTCCATTTTTCTATCCCACATCTCCACAGCCCAGTGTATTCAGTATTTTTCCTTAATTGCATTCATCCTTCCTGAACATCAATTATCATTGTCGTCATTGTTCTCTTTTTGTCCTTGCTCTGCTTCTCGAGATTCAAACCCACTTTTTTTAGGCTTTTTTCATAAGAGATTTTCTTTCTTAGCTGGCTTATAAATTGCTTGGAAAGTTTGGGAATCTAATGTTTCCCTGTAGTTTCTGCAGGGTAATCAACCACATAATAGTATTTTTAGTACTGGAAGGGGAAAAAGCCTCTTAAGTCATTAATTGCAGTTTACAGTAAATGTAATCCCTCTGAAATCATCTGTTACTACAGTTAATGATCACTTTGTTAGAGCTTTTAGCTACTTCATCACTTACATTTTGGTGATAGCTGCTAGACAAGTTAGTACAGGGTATTAATAACCAGTTTCTGGAGGATTATTGCTTCATTAATAGCCTATTGAAGCTCTTTTTTCCCCTGTATATATTTTTTAAAAATTCAGGTGGAAGGGGGATTATGGAGAAAAAGTCCAACACTATTTTCCATCTAATTATGTTGAAGACTTGTCACTCAATAATTCTACTGAGCTTGAAAGCCAGGTGAGTGTTAAGGTTTGTCCACTGCCTTTCCCTAGGAGCTGCTACCTACTGGAAGTCTTACTTAGAGAATTCTGCCTCTGCATGCTGGGTTTGTGAGAACACAGAGTGTAGAAAGGAATGCATTCTTCACTTCTCTGCTGCTGAATATTGTTGTCAGGACATCCCCAACTGACTATCTCCTTCAGTAGTTTTCTGTTTGGTGGAGATATAGGAGATGATAGTGGTTCCCAGCTAATCCAAATCATACCAGTTCAGCTTTTTTGGATAGTCTGACTAAACAACAACATGCCTGAAGCTTTTAACTAGTTCACTTCTATAATACCTGCTTTAATATTTGCAAATAATGAAACTATGTGTCCAAACAGATCTCACTAGCTATTTCACACTCTATTTAATAATAGTTTTTGTCTAGAACTAAGGCTATACTGTTTGTCAAAAGTGTCTACAAATATAATCCAGAATCTTGGACAGAGAGCTTTGCAACAAAAGAAAACAAAGCTTCATGCTAAGCAGTTCTGGCATTTCTGAGTTTTAAAAATAGAATGTTAAATTCTTTTGTTTTTCCAAAGCACTTCAACGATTTTTCTGAGAGGCTTTGGAAGAAGGCACATGCATTAGAATCAGAGTCCTTGCAGCCTTGAGCAGACTTGAAAAAATGAGCAGTTGTGTCAGGACAGAAGCCACACTCCTCATTTTGACTACTCTCACTGTAGAGGTTCTCATGTGTTTCTTAAAGCGAGAAATTCTTGATGTGGAAACAGATGATGTGCTTTAAACCTTTAAACATCATTTCAGCGAAAGCGAAGTTAGATGTAATGGTGCCTGTTTATTAGTTGTTCATGTTCTGTGGAGATTCACTCAAGAGAAGACCTGATTTAACTCTTATGTTTTTCAGATTATTGAAGACAATCCGTTAGGCTCGCTGTGTCGTGGCATACTGGTACTCAATACATACAATGTTGGTATGGACTTTCTGGTGCTCACACTTTTCAGCATTCTGTGTAGACTCTTTCATGTTTAACTGGAAATATTAATTAATTGATGCATATATATGTATTTATTTATTTTGGTGTTAAAAAACCCAACATACCGAAACACCTACTTGCATTAGTATGGCTAAAACGATTACTGCGGTGAAACATAATGGTATTAACTCTTGCAATAAATCAACAAGGACAGCTTAGAAGAACTGTTATTTTTTTAGTATAAATTTCTTACTACTCTTGCCTAACAGTGAAAATGCCCCAAGGAAAACACAGAAAGCCTTTTGTCTTCATTTTGGAACCGAAGAAAGCAGAAGATCCATGTGTTGAGTTTGCAACTGATAAAGTAGAGGAACTCTTTGAATGGTACCAAAGTATCCGTGAAATCACTTGGAAAACCACTGAAGAGGTATTGATAAAAACCTGTTTGTTGTTGGTTTCTATAATGAACTGCCATAAATTTATAATAGGAGCTGTCTTTAGCTGCCATACCCTGCTAAATCTTGCTAACACGGTACTTTATGGTACTTCACTCTTGCATATTGCTGTTTGTTTGTTCGTTTTATTGATGTTGCAATCTTATTCCCTAAACTTTTTTGGGAGTGGGATGTAAATTAGCATTTTATGTGAATTTGTTAACAGAAGCTTTTCAGCAGAGTAGTGTCTGTGTTGCTCCGTGCTCCTCAGTGAAGTATGCTTAGCACAAAGTAGGTATCATTACAGTTTTATACCTGGTTTACACTCAGATCTCACACTATTCTGTTCAGAATTTTCAGAGGGAATTCAGAGGGAATTGTTTGGCTAATACTTTATTTATTTGTAACTAATAGGCACATTCGGATTTACCAGATCTTCGATAATAGTATTTCTAAATTCTTGCCTAAAGATTAAAGGATTCTGTGTAAATGTAGCTTCTACATTCCTCTATGAGTGCTGCTGCTTAAAGACCTTTTTCAGAACTTGCTTTTTCTGTTCTGATGTATAAATTTACCTCCCTGTCATCTTTCCTAGTATTTAAGAAGTCTCTGACATGATCAGAAAGCCCTTATGGTGTTTAACTATACTTTTTTCTTTGTTGCTTCTATTCAGTTGTTATTGTTGAGTGGATGATATGAGTGATGGAAAATGTGTGTCAGTATCATTTTGGCTTATGCTGTTTATCTGTCACCTGGAGTGGTAATGCTCTGAGGGTTATCATCATCCTATTTATAGCAGGCAATTTGGCGTCTCAAGCAGAGGACTGCAAGTTCAGCAAGGGGAGAAGCAGCAGGAGCTGTTGACCTGTTGTTGGGGGAGGAGAGATATGACTTTAATGCAAGACTTTCATTTAGAAATAAAAATGAGAAAAATATGATGTGTCTCTAAATAGAATGTTTTTTATGGTACATGAGTGGCTTTTCAGGAACTTGGCAGCTTTTTCTCCCTCTGTACAGTTAGATAAGTATAAACACTCTGTTTTCAAAGATGCTTTAAAACTCATTTCTGTCAATCAGGGAGCCTTTCCACAGTGTGGCCTTTTGAAAGTTCATATGATAAACTGCTGCATGAGGAGGGGAAAAAGGTGAAGATAGGCCCTTTTTGCAAATACATTTAACAGACTGTTGGGGAAGGAAAAAGTATCATGAGTCAACATTATGCTACAATACAATAGAGGTTTTTCAGTTGTCCAAAAAAGTAAAACTAAGCTTCATGTATCATGTCATCTCTGCTTAGTACTGACTTTATCATGATCCTAGGAAAGGTTGTTCATTCTCCTGCTTGCTTATCATTTGAGGGTTATATCTAAAGATGAGCATCTAGAAGTTGTCCTTTGCTAGCTGGAATTCTGATTGTTCTTGAGCAATGTGTGTGAAATTGGTGGATTGCTAAGTACAATGAGGTTTGAATAGCTTTTTCCCAAGGTATTTACAAATCTAGAGTCTGTATTCCTCTTTGCTTTTTTTAAGACTGCAGTGGATCATCTCTGGTTCAGTGAAACGTTCTGGAAATCCCCACCCCCCAGCTTCCTCTTCTGTTTGTCTTGTTGAAGCAATTCTTTTGGAAGACTTCCTAATTGCTGCTGTGTCATAACCTCTTGTATCATAGCTAATAACTGTTCAGCGTGGGACTCTTCTAACATGTTTTCTCCTATTTCTTATGCCTGAAAAACCTCTACACTCAGGATGAGTCTTGCTGATTTCAGTAGTTCCAAGTCTCTCACTGCAGGAACTGCAGATAGTTGGGAACATGGCAGTAGATGGTGGGTTTATTACAGATGATGACAGGAAGATTGCACATGATTTTCCATACACAGCATTATTGGTTTGGTATGCAAATAGAAAGCTACAGAATGATGCTCATAGAGTTTGAATGTAGCCGTTTGGGGAGTTACTTACAAGACATAAGTCATTCTTGGGATTGTAAATAAACAGAGAGACACTTCACTACCCTTTGCATTTTTTCTGCATACATTTGCATTTCTATGAGGTATGGAGTTGAGAATGTAACTAAAATTGAGTAGAGCCACATTAAAAGGATAAAAGGGAAAAAAATTGTTGCCAGGATTCTGAGCAAGACTTGTCAGGGAAGCACTGAAACACTTGGTTTAAAAAACCCCCATGTAACACATCAGACTTCCCCAGAAAACTCTCCCCAGAGCCAGTTGGTTAGCCTGTTTTCTGAATTGGGTCTGTAAGTACATTACATCTGTCCAAGCATCTAAAGAGTCTGATAGGCATCTGGGCAACAAAGGAATGCATCAACTTCTAAATTTTATTAGAGCATACCCTGGAGTTACTGTACCATAATACTCGGTGTATCTGTAATGTAAAACTTCATTACATTTTACAGGAGAACAGAAGAAAATACTGGGAAAAGAATCAATTGATTGCTATTGAATTATCCGATCTGGTAATCTACTGCAAGCCAACAAGCAAAACAAAGGACAATTTAGGTACTTCCTTCAACACTATGTCTGAACTTTACCCTTTCTATTGTCTTTAGAGATGTTAGTTGAAATAGAACTAGAGGGAAAATAAATCCCTCACCCATGCATTCTTCAGGGGCACTTGGAAGTTGTACACTAGGGAGCTTGAGTCTTTTCACCTTTTGGCATGAAATTGGCACAAATTTCTAACTAGGGCCACCCTCTCATAGGTGTCTTTCATGGGGAAGCTCACTAGTTATATGCCAATTGACTTTTTTGAGATGAAGAGCTCTGGTTGAACACTTGTACTTGTTTCTAAAAACCTTCAAATAGGATTTCCTGCAAATGATGTAATTTTTGTCTAGGAACCTGTTTGCCAAGCTATTAGAATGGTAGAGAGTTTCATAATAAAAATGAGAACTACAGGTGTGGAATCTGACACTGAAATGTGTACTTCTTTTTCCAGATTTTTGTCACTGCTGCTGGAGAAGGCAGCAAATATGCCCTTTTTCTTTAAGTTTCTTTGCAAACATTTTTAATAAGCTGTCAGTGTAGTTAAGACATTATAATTACAGTAATTGTTTGAATCATTGCCTAACCCTGGCTCACCCTTCCTTCTCCTTGTTTAAACCCAGGAAAAGATGTCTCATTTAAATGTGTGTCCTAGTGCTTAGAAGTACATTATTAGCAATGATGAGATGAGAATATGACAATGGACTCTTATCTGCCCTGCTGCAGAGCATGTGGCAAGCAAGCAATTTTAACTTTCAGACTTGATGCTCAACCAATCTGCCATGTCTGCACGAAAACTGTGCCAATTATTGCATTAAAGGACAGAGCAAAACAAAGTAAAACAAAGTGTTCCTGAGGATCTTAAAGGTCTCTTCCAACCTTAATGATTCTGTGATTCTGTTAGTAGAAAAGCAGTATAAATGCCATCTTTTTTCTTCCTGTAGTAACCACTCTTCTTCTTTCTTACCCCGTATAGAAAATCCTGATTTCAGAGAAATCCGTTCCTTTGTGGAAACCAAGGCAGAGAGCATTGTTAAGCAAAAACCAGCTGAGTTGTTGAGATACAACCTGAAAGGACTGACACGTGTCTATCCTAAGGGACAGAGGGTTGACTCGTCCAACTATGACCCATTTCGCCTCTGGCTTTGTGGCTCCCAGATGGTAGCTCTTAACTTCCAAACTCCAGGTAATAGTCCCTTTCAAAAAGGATCTAATCCACCTTCCATTTCACCATGAACAAGCCTGTTTTGGGCCTCTCTGCCATTCTAGTCACTATGGCTGTCCTGTGTGTTTGTACTTCCCTGCAAGAGGGCAAAGTTTGGTTTTGAATGTGTGGATGGAGCTGGTTTCCCAAAAAACAGTCTCCAAAAGCCCTGTCTCTGAACTTAGCTTGCCTTAAACTCTAAACAGTTTATTTCACCTTGATCTCTTTGTGACGAAGGTGCTTGCAGTAAATTCGAGGTGCATGAACACTTGTTCAGCCACGGGGAAGGCTGTGTTTAATTTTCTGGCTAACTACCTTAAGACACATTGATAGGAAACGGATTGTGAATGGAGGTGGGAGTATTGGGGTTAAAATTGGTGAGAAGTGACTTGTCAGGTTCTGTTACTGAGGGGAACAGAATCTTCCAGCTTACCTTCCCAGCTCTTTCTGATAAAGTAGTAACCGGAAAGAATTAATGGGGATGAGCTGTTAGTCTGGTACTTTCTTAGCTTTATTCAAATGGGGATCTTCTGTTCTGACTGTTTAACTCTCTCCCTAGATAAGTACATGCAATTGAACCATGCCTTGTTTTCACTTAATGGACGCACTGGCTACGTCCTGCAGCCAGAAAGCATGAGAAATGAAGAGTACGACCCGATGCCAAATGACTCGAAGAGAAAATTGCAGATGATTATGACAGTGAGGGTAAATCTTTTCTCTAAATGATGGTTTTTTAACAAGTCATAAATATCTATATAAAGCTAAAAATAAAGCTATTACGTTTCAGAGCAAGATCTGACAGATTGTCAAAATACTGATTTTAAATGTCAGCCTGTTTGAGAATAAAACTAAATTCCACTGGTTCTTGAAAAGAAATATGTATCTTTATCATGTTAATGAAGCACATGTTATAGGACTGCAAACAGAGTCCAGGGATAATTTTATATAGTTGCTAACAAAAAATTTCAAATGAGCTAACCTGCATTTCCAATCTAATGACTTCTCAGTAGAAGAGTCCTCCTGGAACTTGGTTAGTTGCAGACTAACTAGTTCAGAGATTTCCAGTGTGGAAGAAAGAAATTTATAATTAAATATAGAAACGAAGCAGAAAAAATAATAAATTGATCCCCCCTCATCATATTTAGTACACTGTGACTTAATGTCACTCTCAATTTTCACTAAGAGATAGGTTTATCATTTGCAAATTACACCATGTTGTCTTCTAGTGCCAGGAATTCAAACAGGAATTGAACTTTTTTCTGTTCTCAATTGCTATGCAGTAAGAGATGTCCTTTAAAACTATGTTTTCTGAGAAAAAAAGAAACACATTAGCTGTTTTTCGCTACAGTTTAGAGAAGAGGCAATTAGGAGCCATGAATGTAAAGCAGGAATTTCTTAAAATAGATATTTAATAAACTCTGGAACTGCATTTAATGAATGTCAGCTACAGTCTCTTACAATGAAAATCACTGTGTTACTCAGACAGTGGAAGATATTATTATTGGTGGCACAGACAGTATGTTTAACACATGCAAGCATATTCAAGAGAGAGATTGTGCATTTTTGCATGTTCTTGTGGATTTTTTTCCCCCTCTTCTAGTTCTGTAAGCTACCTTCTGCCCAGAAATAATGGTGCCAAATTTCCTCTGGAGGTGGTTTTAATGCAGAGTTGCTTTTGCAGGTTTTAGGTGCTCGTCATCTCCCTAAACCTGGTAGAAGCATCGCTTGTCCCTTTGTAGAGGTAGAAATTTGTGGGGCTGAATATGATAACAGCAAATTCAAGACATCAGTTGTGAGTGAGTATCTACAGTATACTGTGTTGTTGTGGATATGTTTATATTTCAGTGTGTTTAAGTAAAGTCAGCGGAGGATGCTGCAAATTTCTGTTTGTTAACAGCCAGCAATGTGTGTAAGGAGGAATAAGTTAGCTGTTGCTCTGGACTGATGAGTCATAGAATCATAGAATGGTTTAGGTTGGAGAGGACCTCAAAGATCATCCAGTTCCAACTCCCCGCCATAGGCAGGGACACCTCCCACTAGAACAGGTCGCTCAAGGCCTCATCCAACCTGGCCTTGAACACCTCCAGGGAGGGAGCAGCCACAACCTCCTGGGCAACCCAGAGACTTAGTGCTATGAGATCCAGAATGTGTTTATTTAAACTCAGCATCCCAAAACTGGCATCCTCTTGGAGACAGGTTGGGTGTATAGGGCTGTAAAGCATCGTAACTTGCAATGCAATAGGAGTTTGGAAAAAGCTCACTCCTGAGTTCTGGATAAGGGATGTGTGTTTGCCTGCATGTGTAGTTTGTGTGTACACAGGCTCCATTCAGGTGCACTGCCACTTAATATTTCACCATTTGATATTTCTGGCTGCAGCCATGTTCCTACAGTAGAGAAAAGGCTTGGGTTCTAATTGTCTAAACTACTGATACCAGTGGAAAATAAACACAGAATCCTGAGCAGGACATGCATTGTAGCTCTTCAGGATATCAGAGAAGAGGATTATGATTTTAGCTTCTCGTGGAGAGCAAAGTTCCTGGCTGTGTCACACATACCAGATTGCTCCATTTTCTGCAAATGACTATAAGAATTGGGCCATTCTACATTAGTTTTCCCAGTGCTTTTCATGATTTTACTCTGATGTGGAGCATGAGGCTCATGAACATGGGCAATGAATTAGTTGGTTTGAGATTTTTTTTTTTGCAAATACATGTCCAAGGAGGATTTATATGTTTAAAAGCAAATAATAGCTTTTCTTCCTGGATTTCCATCCCTGCCAAGTTTCTTCAGACCTCCCCCCTGTCCTCAGATAAACAAATACAAACCTTCTGAAGCAACAGGAGACAGATGGTAAATTGGATTTTTGGGCCTTTTTATCATCAGAAGATGTCCTGGGATACATAGCTATACGTGAATGAAGTCAAATTATTGCTTCAAACTGCAAATTTTCCCTTTTTGTTATAGATGACAATGGCCTTAATCCAGTGTGGGCACCGTGTCCAGAGCAAGTGAAGTTTGAAATTTATGATCCAAATCTGGCGTTTCTGCGCTTTGTTGTTTATGAGGAGGATATGTTCAGTGATCCCAATTTCTTAGCACATGCCACTTTTCCCATCAAAGGAATCAAAACAGGTAAGATCAGTGGCTGCAATAAGTGCCTAATAAGCCAGAAGGGTACTGATCAGCATTGCTGTATTGTGACTTTGCTCTCAGTAGCAGCTACAATGCACCGAAGGACAAGTGCTCTTTTGATCAGTTGCTTTAATCCGTTGTTTATTATGATACTGGATGTGTGGCATGGAAGTATTTAAAATAATCCTCTCACCCTCTTGATTTTTTTTTTTAATTGGGAAAGACTCACATTGAATAATTTCCTCTGCCCTTTCTGCATGCTCTATTTCAGCAACGGGGTTATGTCCTCTGAGTAAAATCTGGGAATATTATTTTTCTGTTTTGATGTCAGTGCCTTTGTTTCGTTAATTATTTTAGATGTGAAGGTAGAGCAAGCTTTCTGCTTTCCTCTGCTTCTAGCTTTAGTTTTCAAAAGCATGTGAACTCACACGTTTCTCAATTTTGCCATTCTCGCCTTTTGTTTCCCTCTAACTGTCAAAGCAGAGCCTGACTGCAGATAAACCTTTGCCTTGACTCTAATTGTCCTCTGTGTATGTTCTCCCATGGCAGGTTTTAGATCAGTTCCTCTCAAGAACGGCTATAGTGAAGATATAGAGCTGGCCTCACTTCTGGTTCACTGTGAAATGCAGCAAGTTCTGGTGAGAACCACTGCAGTGTTTAGTGCACTTAGTATGCTGTCTGTTCTTTGGGGAAAACAGGAAATTAGGATTTAGTTTTCTGTGTCTACAGGTACTGAGAAAGACAAGTAACAGAAACTGAGTTACACTTCCTCTGTAGCCGTTAAAAGAAAGAATGCACTAACAAAGCCTCATTACCTCCACTGTGTTTTACTGTAATTACATGGTCATTGTCCTCCCTTGCTAATTGATGGATGTCATGCAAAACTAGCTAAAAGCAACTTTGACTTCGTAGAACAATCTTTTCAAAAGAAAGGCCCTACATGAAAAGTAATCACTTCAGGAAGAGAAGATGGTAATTTCTCCCAGTTTTTCATTAAAGGCATATTCTGGCTCATGCAGAAGTGCTAATCTATCTCTAAAACACCTAATTGAAGTACTAGTATTTTTAAATATATGGAGGAAAAATAATGATGCCTCCTTGCTCATGAAACCAGCATTAAAGTGGCATTTGTTGGTGTTCCGAGGGTGCTGCTGCATGTGTTGATTTGAAGTGGGATTATTCTCAGACTCCTTCTCAGTAATATTTTATGTAATTTACATACACTGGTGTAGAGGCTATGTGTTGAATGTTTAAAGATGTTTCTAGCAATTGAGCATTTCAGGGTGTTTTCCAGTACCTTTCAGGTTCAGAGGGAAAATAAAAAAAGATCCCACTTCTTATTTGTAGTCTTTCACATCTTACATTGCAGTTCACTCCATTGTGCATTTTTCTTTCCTGATTAAAACACCAACTTCTGCTAACTGTAAGTCATTCTGTCTCTGGAGGGGTTTGTGCCTGCAGCTGCGTACACTGAAATGGAAATGACTCAATTCAGTCACATTCTTCTTCGTGAAGGAGAGGCAACTTTTTTCAAATATTTTTTTCATGAAGCCACCTCACAACACATGTAAAATGACTGAGTAAAGACAGTTTTTGGCAGCCATGGTAGGCTCCTTTGGTTAGCTAGCAAAGAAAGAGTCATGAGAGCAGGAGAGGGCTAGAAGCTGAGACTAAATGTGTGTGTGTGTATGTAAACAAGAGACCTGCGTTCTTTGTAAATAGTGTTTAAAATGTTCATGTTTCATGGACACAAGTCTGATAGAGGAGGTCTGATAAACTGCTGTTTCCTTGGCTAGCTGCCTTTGAGAAAACTGACAGCAACTCACCATTGCCTAAGATGTTGAGCATGGATATTGCTTGTAGATGTATTGCGAATTCCTCCTGCCGTGGTTTCTCTTCAGGAATTCAGATCATTATTTGCCTGGGGCAGGAGGAGCTCTTAAAGCGTTGTTCAGAGCAGCAGTATGTCTCCCAATCTGTCAGCACCGAGTCCTTTGACAGTAGCACATTTCGCACTCTTGAAGCCCCTTCAGCTTGTTAAGCCAAATGAAGATGCAGCACAGCTCTGTGTTTTTACAGTGTCTGATGTCTCTGGGTGGTAATGCAGTGGCAGGAGAACTTTCAGCGATTTCCCCTTTTGTTTGGCACTCCGCAGCAAACCAAGACTATCCACAGTTAATCAGCTTTAGAACTTCTGTCAGATTGTTCAAGAAGCATCAGAAAAGATCAAGGCTGTCTCCATCTGTTCTTCTGCCCTTTTCTTAAATGATGACCCTCCATAAAATGATATAATTTAATAACAGGCCTGTTTATATACAGAGCCCATCTGCATACTCTTGGAGATGAAACACAAAATTATACAGGGGAGTTACAGATGGCTGTGGAATTTTATCAGGAATAGAAAACCAAGAATATTGTAAACATAAGCCTGCACATTTGTGAATTATTGTGTGGGGCCTTAAAGCAGTTTTTGGTGAAGTTAACTGATTTTCCTGATATTGCAGAAATTGTACTATAGTGAGATTGTGGTTACATTTAGAAGCTTATATGCTTGGAAATGGATTTACTGCCTTCAAAAGGTGCATTTTCTGATTACAGTCAGCCTCGATGGTGTGCATGTTTTTAACATAAAGATTGGAGATTCTTAAATGGGTTTTTAAAGGCTTAACTTTGTGGATACGTTTACTTACAAGAACAAACAGTAGTACATACGCATCTTGGCAACTACACCTGCACTTCAGTAATTGGCAATCTGTTTTTCCTTTTGCAATTTGGGAATACAAAAGTTCCTTCTCCTTTAAAAAACCCACAACGTAAACCAACAACAATGAAACTCCAACAAAGAAACAACAATAAGAAACCCCAAACAAACAGAAAAAAAAAAAAAATTAAAATTCTTAGTCAGTGGCATAGCACTGAGGGTTACTTCAGTTATTTCAACTCATATCTGTGTAGGAAGGAAGAAGGTTTATGAAAGGATCTTGTTGCCTTAACTGAAAACTCTTGGGTATGTTGCTAACCTATTGGTTTTCCTAGAATTGGACCGAGTGCTGAAAGAGGCCTTCTTTTAGTATGCCACCTCTGAAAATGTTTGGAATTACTACATTTATGGATTGCAAGTCATTTATTGTAGGATGAGTATCTTGTTACGCTGCTGAGTGAAAATTAAGACTTCAGTCTTCCTCAGTTGTAACTCTATAAAGGAGAACACTTTTGTATCCCAAGTTTTGAAGTATTAAAATAATTTACCATCATAAAGAGTATTATGCTGATTGTTTTATGTTTGTGGAATATTTTGAGACCACCTACTGTGAGCAGTATATAACAGAAACTTACACTGCTGTAAATTACTCTTCAAATACCCAAGTCAAGTCCTCTGTAAGTATTGAATTGCCGCAGCTCCAAAGAAACATAGGATTCATCCTTCTCTCTCGATCCTCTTGAGTACTTGCTGCTATTAGGGATCCTAATTACTGGGCAGTATTTCCACCTCTACTCTGAATTTCAATAGGAAAGCACCAGGCTTGGCAGTGTGTGCCGTCATACACAAATGTGATGGAACAATCTAAGATTAACATTGCACTGTTTCCTTAGCTAGTTTCTGTAACCATTCCAGAAAACTCTTATACAACTGATTTTAGAAAGGTAATGGGATGTTTTTTGGAAAACAAAATAATCCACCAAAGTATGTTGATTCTGTGTCATTTTGGGTATGTGTCCACTCGTTACATTGATTACTGACATTCTTTTGAAGGAGAGTGAAGAAGAGCTGTACTCCTCCTGTCGACAGCTTCGGAAGCGCCAGGAAGAGCTTAATAGCCAACTGTTCCTTTATGACAGCCATCTGAACTTAAGGAATCCTAACAGAGATGCCATATTAAGAGAATTCAATGTGAATGAGCACAAACTACAGATATATCAAGAGACGTGCAACCGCAGGTGGGTTGAGAGTCATTCTGCTTCCCAAGGCAGATCTGCCTAGATGTGATTTATGGAAAGGAAATCCCAGATATACAAAGACAAGCATCGAGTGTCAAGGGTGGAATGAGCACATCAGAGGCAAGGGAGGGCTGCAGTGAAGGAAGGCTGGGCTGCAAGCCACTAGAGGCCACCAGATGCTGTGAAATGTCTGCTCAGAGAAATCTCCGTTTCAGTGATGAGAGTGAAACTTGTAATCCTGTGAGTTCATATTCCTCTGCTCTCCTGCTTGTCACGAGTAAAGTGTGGAAGAATAAATCACCTCATTCTTTTTACACTTTCATTAGCATATTAGGTCTGTGGGAACACAAGACATTTCCAGGTACACGAACCGCAAAACCCACAAACAGTGTTGTGTTGTGATAGCATAGAATTGTCAGTTAAGCATCAGTACATTATCTAAAGCTTAGGGGAAAAGATCTTCCCCCTTTGAGTTGGGTGTGAGGGAGATATACCAGGAGGAAATCCTGAGCATATCTCAAGATGGGATGGGAGGAAGAATTCTGTTTATGTTTTTGTACTCCTTTATGTGTGTGTGCTAAACAGCTGCATGAATCAGTGGTTTACTCTCATTTACTGAGGGAAATATTTGCAATACTTAGTAATGTTACATTCCTTGCTGCTTGTCTCTAAAGTTGAATTTGGTAGACTGTTTTCCTTTGAGAAAATCCGTAAGTGGGTGTGACATTTTAATTTTATTTTTCCTTAAGATTAAGGGAGAAGAAAGTCAGTAACAGCAAATTCTACTCTTGAAGGAATCAGTCTTTGTAGGCTTTGTGGTGCACTTCAGGAAGAGACATTAACTGATCCTGGTCATCCTACACAATGATGGTCTCATCAGACTGAACGACTGGAAGAAGAGGAGGAGGAAAGACCGGTTTCCTTTACAGTTTCTTGTTATAAGGAAAAACTGTTTTAATTCCTGCTAATTTATATTGTGTACAAAGCATTCCCTCTGTGCAGGCCAGGCCTTCTGTGTATTCAAGATTTCCAAAATCTGAGGGCATGTAGCTGGCTAGACCTCACTTTTTCGTTATCAATACCCGAAGTACAAGTATAAATCATCTGCTGTATTTGTGTATGCAGGCTATAGATAAGACATTCATAACAATTTGCATGCATGGAACCACACCACTTTGAGAACCTGGCTCCTTAAGATTAACTGGTAGTAAGTTTTTAATTTATTAAATGCTGTAAAAGCACTTCTACAGCAGCATTGCCATGTCATGTATGCCACACTGCTCAGGGCAGTGGATTGTACTTTCTGATACTGTATAAAACGTTTTGGGCAGCTGATAGCTTATACTGTATTGTCCTCTGCTAAAAAACTGCTGTTACATTTTTGAGAAATAGATAATATGTTAATTTTGTTGAACCCAAATATCCTCTGTGACTGTAGCTATGTTTTTCCCACTGAACTCTGTAAAGATCTGGGAAAGTAAAGTGGTGTAGACCTGTATTCATAACCCCTGTGAACCTATGGTCACAGCCTTAAAGCACTGCAAGGAAAAGTTCTAAGACATGCAGTAGGAAATACCAGCTTGAAGAAGGGAAAGGTGTTTCAAGTTCTGAAAAGCATTTCCTTCATCATTTTGAAAGTCCTTTCAGCTGCTGCTGTACGTAGAAATGAATTCTGTAAGGAACTCCATTTTTAATCTCGCAGTCCTACTTGGACGACAGCATCAGAGAACCTTCTCTAAATGTAGACCATTTCCCCAAAATGTGTCTGCTCCCAAGTACGTGCAAATATAGAGGTGCATCATTCTCACAGCTTTCATTGAATGAAGATGCATCTACAGAGGAGAAAACTTGTTAGGTTAGCACGTGTGTTTTCCTGCCAGAGCAGACTCGAAAGTCATTCCATGGTGTTTGACACCAGTTGTTGTCATTTGTGTATGCGTTGGCTCCTTGTGCTAGCACAGTGGTACTACTGTCCAATTCCTGGCTGCTTTGTCTCTGCATGGGTGGAGTGTTGCTGTCTGTATGCTTGACTTTACCTCTCAGATGAGTGCAGAGGAGTTACATTTTTCTGTCTAAGTGAGTGCCTGAGGCATAAGACACTGCATACATAGTGCTGTGTTTCTGATCACAGGAAACATGGATGGATTTGGGATTCGTGGGCAGATGAAGCTGCCTCAGCAATTTTCAGTTTCTCTTGCTCCCCATGCTATGGCTTGTGTTGTTTGCAGAGGCACTTAATTGATGCCGTTGTGTATTCACAGCTGACGGTTTCAGGAACCCCGGTGAGGTTTTAGTTATTCTGTAAAGACAGTCTCGGCTCAGAGATGAAAGTGCTTTAATAGTCTGTCCCACAATGGGTTCGCTTCTGTACATTTTTTTTATTATAAAGAAATTAATTACTGATCACCCAGCTGAAAATGAGAGCATAGTTAAAGGCAGTTCTGTTTTTCTTCCTCCTGCCTGAAATCTCTTCTCTACCCAGTTGTGATTGACCTGCACAAGGATTAGATGGGCGCAGAACCCCCTTCAACCATGAACAAAATTAAATCACATCGACTGTGGATTTGGGAGTTGGAGCTGTAACCTTGACGGCTGTATAAAGCTGGGCTTATCTGCTGTATCCAGAAGTAATGGGATCATCCAGTTCCTCCAGGGGATGGACCTGTGGTGTACATGCATTTTGTAGCACATTCCAGGGTGTGGTTACTTTGCCATATTATCGGTCTCCTGTGCTGCATATTTCTTTCAGCAGCCTCCATGATTCCCACTTAATGTTGTGAGAACACTGTGGTGTCAGTGTTGATAAGACAAGGGGGCTCAAAGCCTTGTCTGGAAGGGCCTGAGGTGGTTGCTAAAGGTGGGACAGGGTTTATAAGCAGCTGAGTACCACCTAGGTTTGGACAGATCATCAAAATGGTAGACTATAAGATGCTAGGGCTTAGGGAGCTCAAACCCTAGGGCTCGAGGCTGTTGCTCTTGGCAGTTTTTGTGTTTGTTTTATAGACTTTTATTTTGTTTTAGTGCAATTCCAGAGCAGACATAACCAAAGTGTCCCTTAGTCCAGGCTTCTTTCCATGCTGTGTATATTCCTGACATGGGACAGCTGTCGTGTGATGAATGCAGGGGATCCCTGTGCTGCTGCTGTGCAAACATTTAAGAATGAGCACATTTTGCAGTCTTTTGAAAAAGTCCTGTGCACATTCTGTACACGTGTGTGATGTCAAAAGTTTTAAGAGGCGCTCTGTCAGTATTTATGAAATGCATTTCATTTTGCAGTCAGACTTTTCCCCAGGGTATAATGCTGCAATGTATTCGGAAGCAAAATATTGCATTGGCTGTTTTGTTGACTGGCAAGTGATGGGCAAGGCTCTGTACTAACTCGTCTCTTGTTTCTTGCATTCTGTGTTTTCACTCCAAAACCTTACCTCTTGATCACAGGCTCTGTGGCAACTCTTTCACAGTTGCAGTGTTTTTAATATGGAAATGGGTTGGAACGTGTGTGCTCATTTTGTAACCCAGGAGAAAAAAACCTTTATAGATTTTTGGAAGTTAGCAATATCTGTTAAATGGTTGTATTCTCAGAAAAACTGTTTTAAAATAACTTATTTTTAATAAATAATTTTTGATATTTCAGCAGTGATGTGCTTGATGTCGGACGCTTCTTTGTTTAAGCATTGCTTGTTGAATTTCATTAATTTTGCCAGCCATTTGAGTGAATTTGTCTTGAAAAGTGGTCTGCTGGTGTGTTCTGCTGGAGGAGCAGCATTTCTTTGTTTTAAACTTAGAGACTCTTTCCATAGACATGGGTATTGTTGCACCACTTCTGGCTGCAAACAAGTAGGGCAGAAGAAAAAGGTCAAAGATTGTGTTTAACTTGCAATTCCTAACCAACCTTTTACAGGGATAGGTGGACACAAACTTCAGCCCTAGTGAGCATCAGATTTGGATCAATTCAACCAATAAAGTCTGGACCAGGCAAAGATGAGTTTGTAGTAATTTTGGAAGCACAGTATCTTGATGTTGACCATAAAATTATATTAGTATTATTTCTGCCTGTAGGGTTGCCTTAATTGCATGGGCAGAAGTGGTGCTGGGTGAGTGCGCACTGACTTTATGTTGTGGTTTTTTTCATTGTTGAGAGTCTTTGGAAGAATTTTTTTTATTCTCAATCTTTTGGTAAAGATTATATATATACGTGTGTGTGTGTGTATATATATATATACTGAGCAGGAATCAATATGAGGTATTGCAGCCTAGGTCTTCTAGGAGATAATTAAATTAGCCAGCTGGTCTTTACTGCCTTTTAATTTGTGAATATTGGTATGCATTAGTTCTGAAGTCCAAAACATTGCTTTGTTCAGGTGTTTTGTAGCCTGTACTTTGACTTTTTTCAACTTCAGTTCATCTGTAAGATTCTGCATTGCAAACATTGTTTTAGTTTTGCAGTTCTCAAACTGACCTTTTGGATGGTGAGATGGCATTAGCTACGTACCAAAGATTATATTTGAATTCTCCAAATGAGTTGTAAAAATGCAAATGCAGCGTGGAAGTACAGCTGTTCAATTTTGCTGCAGTCTTGTGTCAGCATTTCCAAGTGCATTCCAACTAGTTGAGCTCGTTCCAGACTGAAATTCCATCTATACGATTAGAATTAGGAGTTCTGTGTAATGATAATTAACTTTCAGAATCAGTTAGAAGCTAAATGTATCTTTGGGTTTACAAAATTATTTATAAGCATGCCCAGCTACTAAAGACCTTCAAGTGCAGCTTCATTCATCGCTAGTCTATGTTCTTAGGTGTTACTCCATCAAAACAGTACAGCAAAGACAGTTCTCTTAACGTGTGCTTCTGAACTGCAATTGAATCCCCACATCTTCACTGTTCAGGACACTTTTCTGTGAAGATCACATGACAAATTATTAAATATGCCACTATCCTGTTGAAAATATGTGGAAACGACTAATAGCAATGAAAGAAAGTTTTATTTGGATCACTAAGGAGAAGACACTGTCAAAATCTGGACTACTTTTAGCATGATTGATATTTAAACTTCTAAAATAAATGTTTGTCTATACATACCACAAGTATACGTGGAAAAGTTTTGCCTTATCCATGCAGTTAAGCAGCTGACCAAGGATTCTGCAACTATTCACTTCAAACCTCAGCATTATTCTTTTATAGCAAGGCACCGACCAATCTTGAAATCATTTTGAGGGCTAGAAAAAGCTGAAGCTGTGCTATAGCCTATGTTCTGCTTTTTTGGTTTTTAGATGCATTTCTGGTAATTAACTTTCAAGAAAAGAGGTAATAGATTAAAATTTGGAAACAGACACAACAGTTGAATTAATTACCTTAATCTATGCAGGTATTCATGCAAGAGGAATAAAAACAAATTACAAACAGTAAGAAGGTGAGAGAATTCATTTCGTAAAATACTTAAAATGGAGCAGCTCTGGCTGGCTTTATCAGTATGTAATTTTCAAGCCTAAAAGTAGTTCCTTGAGCCACAGATTTTCTGTTTTTATTTTGGAAAGAGGAAGAGTATCCTTCACCTCCTCTGTAGTCAGGACGTGGCTTTTTTCACTAGCTGGAGCCACATGAGAGGGAATTAATGACTGCACCAGTGCACTGTTGATGAGGCCTGAGGTAGCCATTGCCAAGCCACTGCCTGTTTCTCCTAGCAAGTATCTGATTTAGTACCTTGTGCTCAAGCAGAAGTCATAGGCTGTTAGGACAAAATAACGTCTGCTGCTCTGTTATCAGTGCAAAGTTCTGTCCTTGACTCCAGATGGATGAAAAGGTTCGTGTGTTGAGCTCAACTTCTGCAGTTCTGTTATTTATGGGTCGTTTTGTGGTTTTGTTTATTTGTTTGGTTTGGTTTGGGGTTTTTTTTTTAACTTCTCAGGACTGTCCTCTTCTGTTGTACCTAAAAAGTTACGCAGGGCTTTAAACCACAGTCATTATTAACAATGTGAGCTTAGGCTTCATGACTGTAGCATGTTTTCATGGATTTTTCCACCAAGTCCACAGCTAAGAAAATTATGAATGGCGTTAGCTGAGTTTTGCTAATAAAAATATCACAAATGGCATAAGAAATTCCTCTGGGGCACAGGAGTTATGTACCATATCTTTTAAAAAAGATCTTTGTACAAGATCCAGCATGAAATACTGATCCTGTGGTTCTCTGCAATAGGCTTGTGTAGTTTCTTGTACATTTTGGGGTTTGTCTGCTTCTTCTGCTGACATTAAAATGTCTTAATCTGTTTCTGTTAACATTAAGTCAAAACCAGAGAACTTAAAGGGGAAAATTAAGTGGTTTTCTCTTGCAAACACAGGGCTTGTTGGAATGTGAACAGCAGTCCAGAGCTTTTATGAGGGTCACAAATGTATTTTTTCTTTTTTTATTACAAAGTTTTCTTCCTTCTGCAGACTATCATGATGTACAGTAATGGCTTCTGGAAAGTGGCCCTTCTGCCATCAGCACTCTGTTGGAGACACGTAAGCACTTTATGAAGGAGTGCAACACTCCTGCTACACAAACACAGCTGCTTCAGGCCCCCTCCATTTATTTGCTATTACAGGAAACAACAGCAACAACAAAAAGGAGTTGAGTTCTCTCCTGAGCTGTCCCTCAAGCTAAGTATTAAATGTAGTTTCTTTCATGGTGTGCACGTTGGTAGGTGAATGGAAGAGGAGGAAAATCAGATTTCAAGCAAAAGAAAAGGTGTATTTACCAGTAATTATTCTTTATTTTAAAAGGTAAACTTCTCAGGAAAAGGACTCAGTACTCTAAAAATAATCCTGTATTTAGTCATCACTAACTACAGAATTCTCCATTTTCTAAACAGAGGTGGCAGCTGACCTATAGCTTGGTTTCTCTATTTAGGCTTTTTTTTTTGTTTTCTGAGAATCCTTTAACAATACAGTAGAGCTTCTGCCTGTCTCTTTCTCTCCACTTCCTCATTTTAATCCCAGTAGAGTTTAACAGAATTGAAGTAACTTACATTGATCTTTAATTTTGTATATTTTCAGCTTTAAAATGGGAAGTTCCTAAAGAGAAGTATGAACTTCTAGAAAGACTTTGATCAAGAAGTACTGGAATTGTAATGCTGATGGGTCACTCAACTTTGTGATTTAACGTTTTGATGTGAAATTCGTGTTACATTAAAACTGACAGAGATGAGGGAGCTGCTAGAGTCAGCAGTGACCTGTACTTGAGATCTTATTTCCTGTTCTTAAAATGCCACAAAAATAGGAGTTTCATTATATCAGGCATTTATCATCCTACTGCAGAGCTGAAGTTCTATTCAGGTTGTGTTGAGTGTTAGAAGAAATATTATTAAATGCTAGAAATGTTGTATAAACAGTGGAAAATGAATGTAATCATTTAGTAAATGTCTTTGATGGATTATTTGTTTAACCATTCAGTAATGCTGGGAAAAATCATAGGTCTTATTTATGAATGTACTTTAAGTAGCTCATTCATTTTAAACAGGCATATTTTACTGTTGGAAAAATCTACAAATCTGTGCTGCTCCGAGCACTTTGCTATAACTCAGATTAACCATTTTGCCTTTTCCCAGAAATGTCATCAGATAGCACAGAGTTAACTCAGAAAAGCAAATCAGAATGTATTAAAAGAAGCATTTATTTATTGTCTGGGAGCTAATCAGTCTTGGTTAGGCACATATACATCCAAGTGTTGGAAGCACAAATACTGGAAATGGGAAAGAGTAACTTGTTGATAAGCATCTAGTTCTGAACCAGACACTGGGTGAAGGCCCAAACGTCCATGTTTGGTGATGAGATCAAAACAGGGATGTTGGCTTAGGCCAGGTGTGGCCCTGGAATGCCTTTGTCTCTTACAGCATTTAGCTGTTCCTGGCAGAAGGCTTTTTCCCCTGCAGAAGACATCAAGTCTGAGAGGCCACGAAGAACTATTTGTGCAACCAGCACCCTCACACCTTACACAACAGCAAACTAAGGTATCAATATTAGCCCCTTTGGGACCCAGTGTGTGGGTGAGAATTCCACAAACAAAATGCTGGGGACACTGTGACAGGTTTGTCTTCCTCACCCTCCCCAGCAGGGATACCCTTTTGGTAAGCTGTGTCCCAGCACTGGTACCCAGTATATTTTGTTCCAGGAAATTAATGAGAGTAATGACAATTGTAAAGCTGTAGAACAATTGCTGCAGTCAAGTCCCCATCACTGGCAATCTAAAGAATCTGTAGCTATGTTGCAAGTATAAATAAACCCTGTTATTCGTGCTGAAATACAACCCCACTGAGGTACAACTGGGCTGTTTGTACTTCTGGTGTTGGAACTCTAACCCACCCTAACTGGCAACACTATTAAAGGAAAAATCCAGTGCCCCCTAGCCCTTCTAATCTCTGAGGACTGGCTAGGGAGCAAGGGACTTCTACTAAATTTAGCCCCACTTCACTCAACACCAAGCTGGAAAGCAGAATTTGGTTTTGGAATGTGATGGAGTAAGTTTATTTTGCTCTGGATCATGTAGCACCAAATTTTTAGGAATAAAAGGCTGGAGAAGGAGAAGGGTTAGCCTAAGGACACTTGTTCCATTCACTGTAGTGTGCTGTTTTACCTGAAAAATTGCTACTGTTTGTAGCAATACTAAGCGTCATCTTGTTAGTGATCTGATCAATTTTTGCTTTGAAGAGAATTATGTATAAACATTGTATCTTTTTACTCAGCATTTCTGTTCCCCAGTGATAAAACTGCTGAGATATTTACCTGTATGACATAACATAAATGTCTATTTTTTTACTTTTACCTGTCAAAACCAAAGTACTTGGAGAACATAACTGAATTCTGTCCTCCATACTCAGCATTTAATCTTTCAGAGTGAAAATGTAACAGTGGATGAAAGCCATGAGACCATCACAGCAATCAGCAGGAAGAGCAATCCTCCATCTCTAGCAAGATGCACAATGCTGTACGTTTTTGGCTTTGGTCCACAGCCCTGAGATTTGAACCACTCAACCACTTCATTCAGGCTATACTGCTGAGGTTCATACCCCAGCTCCTTTCTGGCCTTCTCCATACTAAAATAATGTGTGACACCTGTTTTGTAAACCTCTGTGCGAGTGAGGAGAGGCTGAAAATTATAAACATGTCCTACCAGCAAATGAACTACTTCAGTAAGGAATGCAAAAAAATAGACAATGGAAAGGGGCAAACGACAGGTTGGGAACCTGTAACCCAAACCTTCCACTAAGGGTCGGAAAAATTCAAAGTTATTTACAGGCCTGCCATCTGAAATAAAGTAGGCTTGGCCTGCAGCTATGTGCTTTTTGCTAGCTTTGAGGGCCTCAGAGGCAAGAATGTGAGCCTGAACTAGATTGTCTACATGCACAAACTCTACTAAACTGTGTGGATCTCCATATACAAATTTAAACAGTCCCCTTTCAATGTAGCTAACTATTCTTGGAAGGTGTCTTTGTTCTCCAGGTCCATAGATGCCTGCTGGACGGAGAGCACAGGTCCTTAATACACCTTTCCCATTTCCAAGCTCAGCACCGTTTGCCTCCAGCACCTTCATTTCAGCTACAGATTTGGTCCGGGAGTAGTGGTCTGGATGAAGGTGAAGAGGTAGGTAAGGCAGAGATTCATCTCCGTTTTCTATAACCTGGCCTCCAAATATCACATTATATGTACTTGTGTAAACCAGACTCGACACTCCTGTGCTCTTGCAGGCTTGGATGACATTTTCTGTTCCTTTCACATTAACGTCTTCTATCAGTTTCCGGTTCAGCTGCTCCCTCCCAGACATTCCATAGGAAGCGATATGGAATACGCAGATTACATCTCTGAAAGCCTCTTCCACTTCAGACAGGCAACAGACATCCCCTTGCATGAACTTTATTCCCTCTGGCACAGTTTGAAGTGGCTTCACAACATCAAAGAGAATCACATCAACTCCCTTTTGGTACATGGCACAACCTAAACTAAAACACGATAGGAACCGTATGTTAGTATGCACAGCACAGTCACGCATGAAACATTTCACCTGGAGGGTAAGAGGAGACTGATTTTAATGCTGATTTTTCTTTTTATTTCTGATGGGCCTTTTAAATATTCAGCCATCAGTTATGGGCAAGATTGGGCTGTGGTACTTAGGTGCTAAACCAATTTTTTGGGTTCCACCAAAACTTTGGACACACATAAAAACAAGAGAACAAAGAGGCAGAACTCCTGTAAAGGAAAATTCTGTACAGAAATAGCTGCTTTCAGCAGTTTTGGCGAACAAACCAGCTATTTTTCTGCTCCTGTCCCCTACAGACCAGCAACAACAAATCTTTCAGATGTAAACCTATAGCCAACCATTAAAAAAAAAACCCTCCATGTATTGTTTTTATCTTACTGCTTTTGTGCCATCCTGATCCTGTCACGACAATACGTTGGGTTTGTCGTTGTTTGAATTTTATGGAGAAGAGGAATGAGTGAGATGCTTCAGAGGTGAACACTTTGCTGCATGCTTACATTTTACTACACAAACACAGGTATTGACACTGCATAAATCCAGCATTTCTCTCGCCCATTCCTGTAACAGTTGTATTTCTATAGTGCTTAAAAGGAGGAGACTGGAGGAAGAAACCCAAGAAGTCCAAGCTTCTTTTTTCCCCACTTGAAATTTATTTTTGTTCGTGACTGTAATCCCTCTCAACTATGTAAGTAGTTATACATCTGCAAGTACCCCAGAAGGTAGTCTAGGGCTCAAAACAGGATTTTTTCTTTACATGGTTTAGCCTGTAGATCCCTCTGCAGCAGGGGAAAAAGGATTTCACTGAAGTATACACCTTGTTAACAACTCTAATCCTAAAATATCAATGTCCCTAAAAACAAATATATTCCTGAGAATAGAGAGCAGCTGTGGTATTTTATCTATAGAGCTGAGCATCTGTCTTAACTATTTGCAGGCCACGGCCTCCTGTCAAAAGAAAGATCTGCATACAAACACAGCGTTGCTGTTGAGAGTAGGCTGCAAGATGATGATCTAAACCCCCCCTCAGAAAGGTGAGCAGGCAGCTAACCATGTCTGCAGCCAGGTGACACCTGACATTTGGAAACATGTTAACCTATTTACTTAACATTCAGAAAGGAGTCTCACTTTTAAATAAACATGCTTTTCCAAGATGAGATGGGCTGAAGTGGCTCAAGCATCTCTGCCCCGGTTTTCTCTCCTGCAGATGGATTTTGCTGCCTCACCAGCAGCAACCTCTGACATTTACTCTCGCATGTAGCAATTATTTAATGCACTAACCGGAAGCCAAAGTAACCTCCTCCTCCAGTCACCAGCACTCTTTCCTTGCCAGTATTTTCGGGTCCCATCCTCTTTCCTTTGGCACTGTTTAAGGAAATTGACCTATAAAACACATCGTAAAAACGCACATTAAAACCGAGGGGTTTTAATGCTCAGTTATTTACATTCTGTTATTCACAGCTCTATTGCGCGTTTTAATCGAAGCCCTTCATCTCACCATCTGCTAAGCGAGGTCCAGCGGCATTCTGCCCTGGCATTCCTCAAAAGCAGAGAAAAGATGAGTGCTAGGGGAGAAAAAAAAGCTGTCGTTATCCAAAGCTGGGGAAGCCTTCAACTTCCCTCCGCGGGCCTTGTTCTGTGGCTATTCCGAGCACGCCGACTGCGGGCGGAGCACTACGAACGCGATCGGGTCGGTCAGCACGGCCACCCCACACGGGGCACGGCCCCGTGCCGAGGCCCGCTCAGAAATGCCCCTCCGGGCGCTCAGGCCGCTTCCGCGGGCGGGAAGCGGTCCCGGGGGCAGCTGCGCGGCCCAGGCTCCCGCCCTTACCTGCTCCGCCGGCCGCAGCCCTCCGCAGCTCCGCCGCACGCCCGCGCCGCTGCGCCTCACGGGAAATGGAGTTCGGCGGGAAGCGGGCGGGAAGCAACATCAGGCCGGGGCGGTGTGAACTGAGGCAGGGTGGTGTGCCGGGGCGGTGTGAACTGAGGCAGGGCGGTCCGGATAGCAGTCGGTAGGTGCCGAAGTTTGACCCGATGAGCGCCGGTTAGGCGGGATTTCCCGTGTTGTGTCAGTTTCTCTGCCCAGAAGGTGCAGTTTCCCCCTTGCCTCCCTCAGCTGCACTCGAGCAGAGCTTGGCTCACAGTGTGAGGCATTTTAAACCTGTCAGTCTCCTGCGGTCTTTGAAATCCGAGCCCTTCCCAGGTGGGTCTCTCCCTGACGTTTGCACTTTGCCCTCAGTGTGTGTGCGAGGCTGTGCGGAGATTTGGGGTGTCAGGATGTTAGGGGCTGGAAGGGACCAGACAGGCCTTGGAATTCTCTCCTCTCTGGGGAGCCTGTTCCAGTGATCTTACACTAAAGAAGTTCACCTCTGTGTTGAGCTGGAACCTCTTGTGCTGCAACTTACACCCATTGCTCCTTGTCCTGTCAGAGGGAGCAAGTGAGCAGAGCCTGTTCCCCCTGCCCTGACACCCAGCCCTCAGATATTTGTAAACACTTATTAAATCTCCTCTCAGTCTTCTCTTTTCCAGACCAAGCAGCCCCAGGTCCCTCAGCCTGTCCTCATCAGGCAGTGCTCCAGTCCCCTAATCATCCTTGTGGCTCTCCACTGGACCCTCTCCTGCAGATCCCTGCCCCTCTTCAACTGGAGAGCCCAAAACTGAAGGCAGTATTCAAGATGAGGACAGAGTAGAGGGGGAGGAGAACCTCCCTTGATCCCTGTGAATCTTGGGGACAAGGACACACTTTTCTTAGTACACCCCAGGAACACATTGGCCTTCTTGGCCGCAAGGGCACATTGCTGTCCCATGGATGTTATCCAGCAGGACTCCCAGGTCCCTCTCCACAGGGCTGCTCTCCAGCAGATCACCTCCCAGCCTGTACTGGTGCAGTTTGTTATTCCTCCCCAGGTGCAGGACTCTGCACTTGTCCTTGTTGAACTTCATTTGGTTCCTCTGTGCCCAGATGTCTGAGATTGTCCTTGAAAGCCACAAGTGACGTGCAGAATGCACCCCAAAACTCACGCAGAGTTCTGCAGTAGGCTTGTTTTATTGTGGCGCTGGGTGCAGGCAGGATCCCTCCATCAATCCTGCACACCCCATGCTGCCACAAGCCACAATCCATGTTACAAGAGCATACACACTCATAATAAGAGGCAGGGTTATTACGATTATTTCTTGGAGTTCATTAACATAGGCAATTTCCCATTCTCTGCCCCAGTTCCAGCCCCTCCGGTGGTCTTGAACGGTTATTGGAGGTGATTTGAAGATTTCTTCACAGGGTTTTTTCATCTCTGGTCAGCAGCAGGGTGCTTTTAAGCCAGGATATTCCTGCTTCTTCTTTATCTCCTTCCTGCTTTCCTTGCTCACCGCAGGCCTGTGCCTTTACAAGATTATGTATCACAGATCTCCAACTAGTAGCTGCAGTGGTTGCTCTTTGCATATTATCAACTGACTACTACAAACAAACATTTCCACAAAGTTTTATAATTTGCTACAGACATCCTCAAAAATGTGCATCTGGTCTGTAAGGCCCTTTACCAGCACTCCTTGATTTTTCTTTTGTCACAAGTCTTGAGTGTTTTGGGTGGGCAGGAGAGTTTCTGGCCTTGCTGCTGAATATGCTGATATGAAGATTCCACAGCTGTGCCTGAATAACTCCTCCCCCCCTCTCCCCTGTCATGCTATAGAATCATTTCAGTTGGAAAAGACCTTTAAGATCATCGAATTCCAGGTGAGCTGTGCCCTTGCAGCATCTCAGGGCCAGGAACGTGCCCGTCCCACATCTTGGTTCATCCCTTGCAAGCCTGTACCACACAACATGCTAACGGGAGCCTGCTGTGCCCCATGCAGAGGCTGAAATGGGAAAACAACACACAGTGCTGGCCAACTGCAGCAGAATTGCTTCCCGAGTTAAGCATCCACTGCAAGCTGTGAGAGAGCCGTGGTAGGAAACAACAAAGAATTACATTATCAAAGTCTGTTTTGTGGTATTTTCCCTTTTCCTTTTTGCAGAAGTGCAAGCCACTTGGGGAATGTTAGAAAACTAAAAAAAAACCCACAAAACTGATTCAATGTCAAAGCTAGTCAAGACACAGAAGTTTCTGTTGTGGAAAACCTTGACAGTAGTAGGCTCAGTATGCTGTGTTTTTATTTTGATTGATGTCTGGTAAAGATTAAAAGTGAACAAAGTGAACTAAAAAAGAATTCTGTGAGCATTAAAGAAGTTTTTTTTTAGCTGTTATTTCTTGCTAATGAACCTCTGTGACTCTTCAGTAGCAGTCTCAAGTGTTGAGCTTGTGCTATACAACAAATGAAGAGCTGTATAGATGCAGAGCATCTGGCTTGGAGGGCGTCCTGCAGTCATAGCTGATTTCTCTGTCTGTAGGGGCAGAAGAGTGGCTTAGGTCATCCCTCAAAATGCCATTCAGAGATATAATCAGTGGAGTGTTCACAAAGGTATGAGTATTCTAACTCAGAAGCAGAAAAATCACTTGTGTACCTCTAAATACTAAGTATAAAAATCCTGTAGCTGTGCGTTTACCTTCTGGATTTATCTACAATATCTTAGTCTACTTGGTGAAGATTTTTTTAGGAAATTTTCTCAAGTATTTAATTACCCAGAAAGTACAAAAGAGTTCTGATTTTTCCCTGATATCCGCCAAGACGAAGTGTTTTATCTTTGAGGAGTCTCACAATGGATTATGACAGTTGATATCTGTCTTCTGAGCAAACAGATTGTGCTAGAATGGAATATAGCAGAATTGCAGAACCCTTGAGGTTGGGAGGGAATGTAAGATACTGCCCAGTTGAACCCCCTGCACAAAGCAAGTTCAGCCAGAGAGGTTACCCAGGACAGTGTTGGTATTGAATATCTCAAATGAGTGGAAGCTTCCTATGTTCAGCCATTTTCTCCCAACAGCTTATAGAGCTTTGTACAATCTGAACGGTGTCCCTGACCTTGCTCTCCATGCTGTATGGGTAAACACTTGTGTTTGAATAGGCAGCTGTTAACCTCAGGATTGTGCTTTGTCCTCTGGACTTCGTGAACATCCATGCAGCACAGTTTGCAGGATTGAGGTCTCTCTGTTTCAGCATTTTGCTTTCTCTCACTTTCTGCCTCATATTTTATCTACAATGAGCAAATCATGTCAGATTTTCTCATAATTAGAGTAAATGTTATGAATATAATGTAGCTAAGAAACTGTAAAGCTTCTGCTCTTAAGCCGTTTTCAGTTTTGTTTCTCCTTATAGTAAATATTCCTTTTTTACTTCAAAGAACAGTAAGGAACATCTATTCCTTCAAAATGGTGACATCCCTGAAAGCTGTGGGTAAATATTGTCCTCATTTTACATTGACAGGTTTGATGTTAAGGCTTGACACTCTCAGATCTCATCCCTTTGCACACACCATTTGTTCATGCGCTTTTATTGCCTGTCAGATACAGCTTTTCCTAAGACTTTATGGACTTTCTGAATGTATCATAAATTCTGTATTGCTATAAAAAAAACAAAATGGACTTTCAGACTTCCAGTTGTATTTTATATATAATGGAATGTTTGTCCTGGAATTTTTTGTTTGTTTGCTTGTTTTTTTAAAGGCTGTGTAAACTCAGCCTCCATTAGGCATTTCAGAGCATGCCTTGCATATATTGCAGCATACAGAGAATCTGACTATCATGCAGTTGCTCTTACAGGGATCTCATTGATATGTGCAGTTGCACGCTGGGGCAGGATGTGTCAGGATAGAAGCATTTGCAGTGGAAAATGGGGGCCTATGTGCCACAACCTGAGTCGGAGGGCACCTGAAGTAGGCTGCAAAGAAATCCTTAAATCAGCAACTAAACAGAGCTAAGTAAGCAGATGTAGTGAATAATGCAAGTTAGAGAGAACGAGCAATGAAATCAGTAATTGTTCTTTCATAGTATGTGAGTTCATCTGGTTCCCTTTGCAATTTAAAATACTTAGCTAGTAAAATTATTTTTGTAAGCCAAATACAAAGTGTGCCAACAGCACTGACTCGGGAAGCAGAGCAATATTTCATCTGGGGAAATAAACCTTAGTCTACTGTTTGGTTTGGGTTTTTTTTGCGGCATTTGATTGATTTCTTTTTAGTATTACTTAATTGTGCTTTTTTTTTTTTTTGATTGGACAATGGGGTGAGGGAAGAGAGCAAGACTTAAAAGTAGGTCAAAGCCAGCCACATTAACAGTTCTGCTAAAATGTAAAACTCCAGTTGGTAAGAATAGCACTGAAAAGGTGAAAGCAGCACCCACGTTGTGAATGGAAGTAGAGAGAATTATAATGATCAAAATTAGAACCAAGCATTCAGTCTAGATTAGACTGGAATATTTTTAAAGAATATGGTTATGGATGAAAATGCTAGCCTGAGTTTTATTCAGTGGTTTGTGTGACCTTCAGAGAAAGTTTTAGGATAAGTGAATGGTAGAGCACAGGACCGAGAATAACCTGTGCTCTTCCCTTTTGCTTTGGTAACAAATAGCTTTTCATGGTCTGTGTGTCTCTTTGGCCACTCAACAGTGCACACGGATAAGTGATTTTTTCAGAATGAGTGGATGTTAATCTTCATAACCTCCATGGAGCTAAACAGAGTCTCAAGGGACTCTTAATAGATACTCCAAAGTGTTTCAGTCAAGGTGTCTGAAGTGAGTGGTTGATCCAACAATATTTATTTTAAGCTCCCTTAAGCATAACAGGTTATTTTAAGTTGTAATTTGAACTGATTTATTACTTGATGTTCTGAGGTGTTAATGTGTGTTCCCAAAAATATGTTGCAAACATATTAGTACTTAACAGTATAAAAGGATGTTATCCAATGTAATTGAAGCACCTGAGAGATAAAAAGCCAAAGTTTAGCACATGCTGTAACTGCATGAATAATTTCAGTAGTGCAGAGTAGGCACACAGGACTGCAGGGGCTAAAGAGAGTAAGCCTCTTTGTATCTGAAAGGATTATACGCTCTAAAAGTTAGTACATTGAGAAACATCTTGTGAAAGACTAGCAAAACATTCTTGAAGAGACATTCACAGATGTTTCTGCTCTCAGAGCTGGGGGGCAGACTTGTTTTGGAATGCAGTGCTGAACGTCTTTGAGTCAGTTTTTTAATGCTAATCTTCTTGTAAGCCTAAATAGGCAACTCTTTAGGTATTTATATACTTATGCTTCGGTAACTCTCTGATTTGGTTTGAAGTGTGGTTGATGTGCATCCAGCTACCCTTATTTACCACACTGATCACAAGGAATGCCTTCCCTGTTGCAGTCACTTCTAATTTAATTCAGCTATCCATAGGTTTGCAGCAATGTTAACCTCTAAGCTAGCAAAACCAAGAGGAGTTTGGTCTGCTATGAATCATTGACACTAATAATTGAACATCTGGATGGCCGTTGGAGATGTACTACTTTGATCTTTTAGAAAGATCTAAAGGATCTTTTGGCTTCACAGGCAGCTAATCATGTGCTATACCATACATGCAAGAAACTCGAGGCAAAATATGATCTTTAATCTGTACTGTGTTAATTTTCTCTCTATGAATCTGAAGGCTGCAAGTACTGGTGATAAGGATGAGATGGATCAGCAAGAACACCAAATTTTGAATTTGTTACAGTGTTTCTGTGGGTCTGTCAGTGGCAGCTCTATTTATTGAGATGGAAATGAAATGTATTTGCTGAGCAAATGCTATCCATCTCCACACTTAGTTCTGGTGCTTTCATATTCATGATACTGTGTTCAAGATCTAAGTGGTTGTCTCCCATTTTCAGACACTTAGAACAGCTACAAAACAGAGCAAAGGCAGACTTTAACACTGTAGTAGCCATTTTAGTTCTGTGATTGCAAAAATTAAGTAATTTTGCAGGGGAAGAATTAAGAATTTGAACACGTAAGCAAAGGTAAACGACATTAAAAAAAATAAAATTATGCCATTCCTTCAGCTGTGTTTAAATTAGACAAGCTCTGGAAGGCTTACTTAATGGCACCTTGGTGTTTACAGTAGCACAGTGTTCTTTTGTTTCTGTGGTGGTATTTATTCTATTCCATGAAACTAATGATTGTAGAATTCAGAATCCATAACCATTTTGTCGTGGCCTGACGTGTAACTTAACTCTGAGCTGTTTCAAACGAAGTGGTTCTGGCATGAACCCAAGTTTTGCTTTTTGATTTGTTGAGAATCAAAAATTTTGAAGGTTGAAGGCACTTGGTCAATCCAAAATAAATTCACTGTCTCTACAATGGGGCAAAGTTACTAAAGTTACAAAGATGAGAGAGTTATAAGAGGCTTTTCTATTCTGCTGAAGAGCCTTATTTGGACATGTTTTGCCCTGGAATGTTGACTCAAAGAACATGTACAAAGTTGGAAGTACTCAGCTGGGAGTGAGTGTGCTGTCTCTTAACGTCATTTCCTGCAAGGTATTCTTGCTCTTATGTTTCATTCCACTTAACGGAAGTAAGGGGTGGGGCATCTGGTTATAGCTGAGTGTGGATGTCTGCTGCTTTTGAGGGAGAAGCAAGATCTGAATAACTGGGGGAGTCAAGTATATGGTTTTCTGTTTGATTCTTGCAGTGAAAGGATTCTGACCGAGCTTTGCATTTAAAGTGCTGCTGCTTTACCTTCTAGAGAGTATACAGCCATTGAAACTGAATCTGTGCCAGTTGAAAGTGCTGGATTTGTTCCAGGACAGTTTAATTCTTTGTTCTTCCTAGGAACATGGAAGACTCAAACATCAAACACATTATGGACAAGCTATATAAACTGAAATGTTCTTCTAAATGACTTAGAAGAACAACATGTACTAGTTACTGGATTTCTTGTATAATGAAAGTTTCTCAAGTCTAATATGTGATCTTCAAGTTACAAAAATATTAATTTGTACTCAAGGAGCTCTTTACACAGTAGCTGAATAGAATGATATAGAGGAAAATTGATTTATTAATCAATTTAGCTATTCAGTGTTAAGAATTTATAGTAATAATAGCTATTATCCCAAGATTACCTGTTTTAGTTGTCATTTTAATGCTTTCCAAGAGAAACCGTTAACTAATATGATTCTGTCCTCAGGTCTTCACTGGCATTGCCTGTGCTCTTTTGCTCTTTCCAAAAATACTCTGGCCAACCAGTTTGAGTGGTCCGTAAGTGTCGCTCAAATGCCATTTCTTAGCAGTAAAGCCAAACAGACTTCACCACATTTGCTTCTCATGCAGTTTTGGTCCTGGCTCCTTTCCCTACCATCATAAAGAAAGGTAATCTCTGCTAGGAACAGGCATCGACTAAAGCAGGCAGTTAATCACACTTAAGCAACATGCAGATTATTAGCTTATCAGGCAGAATCACCCCACCTCCTGTGATGTTTTAGCTGTTTATGAACAAAATGCCTTCCATAATCGTAACTGACAACCCCAAATGACTCACACTTTGTAACTGTTAATGAGAATACATTATGCAACCAAACTCCCTTTGTGTCTTGTTTGCAAAGGGACCGTGCTGCCTTTTTCTTTTCACGGAAGCCTTATGTCAGTGGCAGACTTCTCGTCGTGTCCTGAAGTTTATTAACTTGAAGAGAATGTCAAGGTTGGGATGAACCTTGTGACCAGACTATAGGCATTCCTCCCATTTAGGTAGGAAACTCATTCCTCTTACTACTTCTGAAGCAGTCCAAGGGAGGCCTCCAATTCCTGTAGGCTGTAGTTTAAGAGGTGGTCTCAGTTAACGTCTCCTGCCACTGAACCCAGCTTTTATAGATAATCTTGGTGCAATCATTGATGCGTGCACATTGATGTGTTCCATAATGTGAATGTGTTAAAATTAGAGCTGTTATCTGTGTTAGGAAATTCCTCTAAGAAGTTTCCAGTTGGGTTCTTCTGGCTTTAACAGCTGAAGTTAGTATCATGGCCTGATAGCTTGGGATGAAGGTGCTTTGGGATAGGAAATTTTAATATACCTTGTTCTGTGCCTCATGCTGGAGGACTGTCCAACAGCACTCTAAGAAAGGTTGTCAGGGTAACTTCTTTTTCCTCTGGTGCATGTGTACTTTGGCTGCATTTGCAACCTTTGAGTTATGAATGTTCTATTTCAGTTGCAGTTTCTAAAGTCTGTGGGTGATGGAGCTGTCCAGTTTTGACTCTTCTAGTAGTTGAAGTGTATTCTTGCAGGTGAAGTACCGAATATAAGTCTTTAATACCCTTCAGCTAAGTCAGTCTTCATGTTCCTTTACTATATATTCTGATTTTATAAAAGCTTTATGTATTCTCTGGCATTTTAGAGCCTTGGAGATTACAAAGAGGCTGCTTTATAACAGCACAACATGCAAGCATGCAGTGACATTCAAAAGAATGGATGAAAACAATTGTTGCCACTTCTCACCTTTTCCTTAGAAGTCTTTGTATTTTACTCTTTATATTCTGGCTCGCACTATTGTAAACTTGAACTCTGATTTTAATGGATAATTTGTTAAATGTATCTCCATTGGAGCAGGTCTGTTACCATACTGTGCTGGGCTACGGTTTAGCCTTGTGAGGTTGCAGGAACTCTTCAACATGCTGACAAGCTTTCATAGAGTCTAATTTGTCACATATCCAGTAATCTTAAGAGTCTTTTTCAACCTAAATGATTCTATGGTTCTTAGACCTTAAAGATACTCATCTGCCTGAGTGGTGCTTTACCATTGCACTTTGCCCATTCTCTGAGTACCTCTTTTATGACCTCTGTTGGTAAAATCCAAAGAACTTTGCACTGAGCATCCTTTATTAGCAGGCACACAGTGGGTGGATTCTTCTAACTGGACTAAGAGTCAAGGAAGATGTCTGAAAGGTGAATAGAAAACATAAGAGCTAGGTGCATACAGCTCCTGCCAGAACTGTAAAATGAAGGCAATACTCAGGACTGAAGGTGTAGCAGCTCTGAAAACCAGCATCTTGTAGAGAACTTCACCTGGCTTAGCATCTCATTTGTACTTTACCCACAAATCCTAGGAGAACGTGGCTGTGCTGCAGTGTAGATACAGCTTGTACCTCAGACTTGTTTTGCTGGTGAGTTGATCCCAGTCAAAGACACTATGCCTTTAAAACAAAACAGAACAGAACAAAACAAAACAAACAAACAAACTACCAATAACAACCCAACCAAAAAAAAAAAAAAAAAAGTAGGAAGAGCCACACTTTTAGAATTTTTAGACTCCTGACACTATTAAAAAAAAAGATTGATTTATTTATTTAGAGTAATTATGCTTGGATTTAGCAATCGTAGAATCAGTCAGGGTTGGAAGGGAACACAAGGATCATCTAGTGCCAACCCCCCTGCCATGGGCAGGGACACCCTACCATAGGTCAGGCTGGCCAGAGCCTCATCCAGCCTGGCCTTAAACACCTCCAGGGATGGGCCCTCAACCACCTCCCTGGGCAACCCATTCCAGGGCCTCAACACCCTCATGGTAAAGAACTTCCTCCTCACATCCAGCCTGAATCTCCCCACCTCCATCTTAGTTCCATTCCCCCTAGTCCTGTCACTACCTGAGATCCTAAAAAGTCCCTCCCCAGCTCTTTTGTAGGCCCCCTCCAGATACTGGAGGGCCACAATAAGGTCACCTGGGAGCCGCCTCTTCTCCAGACTGAACAGCCCCAACTCTTTCAGTCTGTCCTCACAGCAGAGGTGCTGCAGCCCTCTGAGCATCCTTGTGGCCCTTCTCTGGACATGATCCAGCATGTCTACATCTCTCTTGTAATAGAGGCTCCAGAACGGGATGCAGTACTCAGGTAGGGTCTCACCACAGTGGAACAGAGGGGGAGAATCACCTCAATTCAATTTCAGCAATACTGAAATCTAGTCTATGATAGCAAGCATGAACCAAGTGGAGACGATAACATCAGAGAAAGTAAAATCTCTTGTCTAGAAAAGCCTTCTGTGGATCACACCAACCAGGCCAAATGTATCATAGTTGGTAATTGCCCATGGGCAATGTCTTGGTACAGTATAATTTTTTATTCAGGATTTTGGCAAAATTCCCTTGGATTATTAATATATTTTTTTTTTTTTTCTCCCTTGGTCAACTTTTAAAAGTGGTTTTCTTTTCACTTGAATCTGTCCATTTAAGTATGCCTGTCTATTTTCTCCAGTACCTCTGATTCAGCAGAGAGACACTAACACCTTCTTCTGATGAGCCTGCAATTTGAGCCTCTGCTGCTCACTTCTTGTTTATTCAGCTAGCCATCTTCTTGCTTTTTCTTCTGTTTCTCTCATTCTCCAGAGGAATTCTGTATAAACATCTACAACATGATTCTGTGCTGACCTTTAAGCTGTGTTATGATGTCTATAAAACATTATTTGACTGTCTTTAGCTTACTTGTAGTCAAAGAGCACTTCCTGTCAAGTTGATTGCTACTGACAGCATATTCAAGCAGCAGGGGCCAGGACTAAGGGCCATGATATGGGAGTTTTCATCTGTGATTTTTTTTACTAATTAGAAGATGACCTCTCCTTTGCTTCATTCATGTGTACTGTGGGAACAGTAATTCTATCTTGCCTTTTAGAACATTTATGATAGCTAAGTGCTTAAATATCCTTGAGGGGAAAGAGCACCATTTAAAGAGAGGTTGTGCCAGCACAGTTTTTCTTGAAAATACCTCTTTCCTCTCTACTTTCTGCTGTAGAGTTCAACATCTAGAAGTACTAAAGCTACTAAATTTTTGCCTGCTTTCCAAGTAGAGTTGGGTGCCTCATTTCCATTTCCTATTTTGAATATATCTGTGGGGGTAGAAGAGTGATAGCAATCGAACACATGGAGGCAGAAGTTCACTCCTAAGTATGCAAACAGATTCCGTGGTGTAGACTCCTGTAATTTAAAAATTTGCATTTTAATTTGGCTAGTAACTGCTGATTTCTGTTGGTACTTCCTGTGGGCCACTTGTCATGGCTGCTTTAAAAGCCCACCACTTGGCTTTTTCTAGAGCCACTGAATGGCTTTCTCTGGGATAGTCTCTCCTTATTTTGCACAACTCATTTTCAAACAGCGTTGTTTTAGCGAAAGTTATAGTAGTGAACTCTTCTTTGTAACGAGTTACAAAGGAAAGGACTTGAAAACTTTTATTTGACTTTGAAATTCTAATTTTAACCACACAAAAATATATGCGACTTATTTAAAAATAAAATAAAAGCCTAGTTTGAAGGAAGCAAAAATTGCTCCTGGGCTGGTACTTTTAAATCCGAGCTTCAGCCCATAAATTTGATGTGGATCTCAATTGGAAACCCAGAACATTTAACAAGTAACATAAAATCTTTAAGAACTGGAGATGCACTCTGCTTTAAAATGTTAGAACTCATCAAAAAAGGGGAATCAAAAACACATATAGAATCATAGAATCAGCCAGGGTTGGAATGGACCACAAGGATCATCTAGTGCCAACCCCCCTGCCATGGGCAGGGACACCCTACCCAGAGCCTCATCCAGCCTGGCCTCAAACACCTCCAGGGATGGGGCCTCAATCACCTCCCTGGGCAACCCTTTCCAGAGTCTTACCACTCTCATGGTGAAGAACTTCCACCTTGCATCCAATCTGAATCTCCCCACCTCCAGCTTTGCTCCATTCCCCCTAGTCCTGTCACTCCCTGATAGCCTAAAAAGTCCCTCCCCAGTTTTTTTGTAGGCCCCCTCCAGATACTTGAAGGCCACAGTAAGGTCACCTTGGAGGAGCTCATTATTAATAGCAATCAAGATCTAAAAGCCACCTGGGATACCTGTGTATATTTTTTAAAGGTGATAGAAACCATATCATATGCCTGAGAACTTTCCTGAAAGCACATGCCTGGAACAGTTGTTACGCATGAGTGATCCAATCCTATTCCAGCTTGTCAGAATGTAACTCTGGTAACTTGGAACATCTTTAGGTTAATTTAGCACACAGTCAATTAGTTTACAAAGTTTTTTGCCCTTCAGTTACTTGTGAATATGTGGTTCAGCAGTGAAGTAAAAGTGGCTGTTTGGATGCTATATTTCGGTTTAGTTCCCAGAGACATTTGTTCGGTGTGGAGGTGATAGCCTGACTTGCATCCCTATGGAGAGAGAGCAAATGCACCTTATCACAGAAGAATGGGTTATCCTAACACTACACTCATTGTAATGAGTTAAAAATGAAGGCTATGTGCAGCTGTTAATAATTATGTCCTGGATCTGCCCATATATTTATAAATAAATAAATGTAAAAATGCCAGAAATCCCAGGGACAAGACACAGAACCTGTATGCCATCTGACATTTTTGACAAGCTCTCCGGAATTAATCTGTCTAGGAGCTACTATGCTCAGCTTAATTATGGAAAGGCTGCATCTGTGTTCAAAGCTGTTGAGAGAGAAAGAAAAAAAGTAAAAATGTCCACTAGGTTTGATTAACTGCTTTCAGCCTGATGAATAAAGACAGATGGTTACTAGTTATTTTTCCTTAATGGATTTTGGAGGTCCACTCGCTGGATGAATTAAAATTATAGGTCCCAAATCTGCCTTTGAAGCTATGCCTGCATAGTCCTCAGTGGCTCTAGCAAACTTTGCATGCATCCAAGAAAGAGGTTTGCCCTAAGGCTGCCATATATGTTGTGAAAAAGCAGTTTTGAAATGAAAACTACAAGTCAAGTGATAATTTACAGTATTAATAAAACAAGTTACAAACTATGCAGAGCACAGTTTGGAATCCCCTGCAAGGGATGTTTAGTGTGAAGCGTCTGGGCAGATTTATCCCCATAGAATCTGTGCCCGTTTGGGTATGACTTTAGAACTTGGAGAAATTCTTTAAAGTTGCACTTGATAGTTGTGTTACCTGGAGAGCTGAAAGAACATTTTTATGGTGTAGGTTCATTTGCATGCATCTGTTATCCTGTCTCAAACCCAGGTGGAGGAGGTCTTTAGGACAGGATCTAACTCTGCAGGTTTGCACATGATTGAATGCATGGATAGGAATGTTTCCGTCCTTTACTTGCGTGTGAATATCTGTGTTTATTTTTAAGAAGCATCTGTGGGTTTGGGCTCTCAGGGAACATTTAGACCTCATGGGTATTGGGGCTGTCATTCAGCAACCTATTAAATCCTCTGTCTGGTTTTATGCGTGGGTAGTCATAGTGATTTTAATGGTATTAGATACGCTTACATTGAAACAATTTTTGAGTCAGGGGTTAAGGTTACTGCATGATATAAAATGTCTAAGATGGACAATATAATAAAAGGAAACAAATCAACAAAGAATGACATGGAGTATACAGATTTTTCCATAGTTGGTGGATTGCCTACAGAAAAAAAACCTCCCACCATTTAGCTAAAATGCTACCTGCCATTGAACCATCAAAACCCCCCACAGATCCTGAAAGGCACCTTGAGAGGTCATCTAGTTCTTCCTCCTGCTCCATGGGAGGATCATCTATCACTAAGTCATTCCAAACAGAGAGCTGGTCTTGCTGACAACATTTGAATGAGACTGCAGCAGTTCACAACCAGCACAAACATCACTGGAAAGCAACAGGAATGCCCTTCAGATCCGCAGCCTTAGAGGAGAAGCCGGTGACATTCAGTGTGTAGCAAACACATTCAATCACAATAATAATGTAAGTCATTGATTACACACAGAGTGAGGTCACGAGTCCTCAACAGGAAAAATACATGGCTTCACCATTGGGAAGTGAGGGACTTGTCCTTCAAGTGACAGAAAACAGAATGAGTGTAGGGCAGGTGACACTTTGTCATGCTTGATCACTTAGTGCTTTTTGAGTCATCGTTCATTTTTCATCTCGTTTTGCTTCGGCTTTCATTTCAAAGACTAACTGATGTAACTGGGAGGAAAAAAGTCTAAAAATAAGTGAATTCTATTTATGAGAGGCAGAGATGTTTTTGAGAGTCTGCAGATGAGAGGAAAGGCCTTTTGCAGATGCGCATAGTTAATAACCTGAGTGAAAATGGGGCAGTGCTACCACACATTTTCTTTCATCCACTTTGATAAAATCCATGCTCAAACCTCACAGACATGTTCTGGGGCTCCAGGTTATATGTGATTTATTTTTAATATTGTCACTGTATACCATGAATGAGAAACCAAGTTGGTAATGTAGTAAATCCCCCCACTTTGAAGGGATTTTTTTTCCCCTGAGGGCAAAAGAGAGAAATGCAGACAGGCTTGGATCTGACATTTGTTTTGTCAAAATCTTGCTTTGGACAATATTGGTCCTTGTCTAGATTTCACTTCAAGGTCTGATTAAAGAGGTGTATTTAAGCTAGCTGCAAGTTGGCACCACGTGGTTCAATATTTATGAGGATGCTATAGGGCCCAGATTTCAATGGGAACTAAAATAATCTACCACCTGTACCTGGAGTCCCTGGTGAACTGGGATTGCTGAAGTTGGCATCTCCACTACTGCTGTTGCCTTAGCTACTTAGTTTGTCTACCCATGCTTTAATCAGACTTTTAGTACCACATATGCCTAATTTTCTGCTTGCCTCCGTCTTCACATTGCTATTTATGAATTCAGCTACAATAAAAATTATGTGGCTTTTTGTGGAAAAGTTTGAGTGTGAAGCAGATGTTTCTCCAGCCTGACATTGTCTGAAGGTATGCAGGAGGTGAAGTTACAAAAAGATGATCTACAGAATCAGAGATTGTGTCAGGTTGTAAGGGGACCCTCAAAGGTCATCCTATAGAACCCCTTGCAGTGAGCAGGGACACCTCCAACTAGATTAGGCTGCCCAAGCTGCATCGAGTCCGATCTCAAACGTTTCCAGGGACAGGACCTCAGCTGAATCCCTGGGCAGCCTGTCCCAGTGCCTCACCATTCTCATTGTAAAGAACTTCCTAAATCTACCCTACTCCAGTTTCAAACCATTGCCCCTTGTCCTATTGCTACACAGTCCTATTCTAAACAGCCCCTCCTCAGCCTTCCTGCAGGTCCCCTTCAAACACTGCAGTGTAGCTATAAGGTCTTGCCTGAGCCTTCTCTTCTCGAGCTGAACAGCCCCAATTGTTTCAGCCTGTCTGATGCAGAAATGTATCCCCTTTTTTTTTTTTTTTTTTTTTTTTGTGATGTAAATACTGTCCATATGACTTGTGGTTAGGATAAACCCTCCAGAAATAAGGCAGGCAAATGTGCAGTTGCATTTCAGGAAGCACCTGCAAAGAAATGAGCAGACTGGGGGCTAGGAAAATGTGGAAATCCTTTGTCTTCTGAGCACATAGATGCTACCATTAATTTCAGAGAGGCAAAGATGTAGGGAAGGGAATAGAGAGATATAATAGAAATCTAGTTGGAATCACAAACTAATCTTCCAGCCCAGAATATAGCTTGCCTCTTTATTTCTCCTGCATTGAGGCTGTGCTGCATTCTAGGCTGGGCTGGAATTCCACTCTGAATGTACCAAAGGAAATATTAGGGAAGAGTCTTGCCGTCAGAGAAGTGGACTAAGATAAACTGATATCTCTTCTTCTCTTGCACTGATGGTTCTCTGAAAGCTGTTTAATGTTACTGGATGACAGAAGATAGGCAGGCAAGTGTAATTTCTCATGAAGATAACCTAGAGATGATTCCTGGCTAACTTCCTGTAGTGTACCTAATTGCTTTTAGGTTTTCTGATTCTATCATCTTTTTTTTTTGGAAAATAATGACAATTGGGTTGATAAAAAACTGACTTATTTAGGAAAGAGTGTAATCCACTGTTCCCGAAAGCCCAGAGATCCATAGATATCTAGAGAGTAATAGAAAGAAAGCCTCCCTCTCAGATACAAAGACGTGCTCATAATCTTAATGATTTCACTGATTTAAGATGTTTTGTCTATTGCAGAAAATTTATAAAGGGTGTATTAGAGTTCATGTAAATACCGAGGCAGAACTTAGAGCCCATGGCTTGGTTTCATATGGCATGTTATTACTGCTGCTTCAAAGCAAAGATGGAGCTGCTGCAGGCCTGGGAGATGCAGACCACAGTTATTTCCTTTGAAAATTGAATAATGCTTAAGGTGTCTATTGCATGGGTACCTGCCAAAGGGATTTACAGGTCCAGTTTGACTGTTAGTGCAGAAGTTGCTCACTTGGAGGTCCTTACTGTTGAGAATGTAGCAGGAGATTTAGCCAAGGAAGTAATTATTGCTTATTACTAGCTTTTGTTGGAATTGAATGCTGAAAAACGGTGAGCTACAGCTGTTCCTTCACTGCCAAGTGATCTTCAGACATTGCTGTCTCTGAATTTACAGTCTCTACAATTATTGTATTTCTAAAAACAAAATCCCTAGTAACATGCAGATAAAATACATTTCTTAGTTTTCTTTAAGGGATACACACTTTATTTGACAGGAATTATTTCCCCTAAGGGTCTATTGGAGAAATAGTTTGAAGACAAAGGAGGGGCTAGACAGCCTTATTTTTTGCTGCACATAGTTGTTTTTCTTCCCCCTCCCCCCCCCACTTTATTCAGTACATGCTTCTAAGTTCAGAGATCTTCATTCACAGAGGTACTTGGCTACATTCCTAGCTTTAGGCAGACTAATAGTTTTGTTGTCTTTACTGGGACAATTCATGTGCTTCGAGTTGAGTGCATGAATAGATAACTGGCTGAAGGCAGAGGATTACCTCAGCCTTTGTATTGAAGTTCAGTATTAGTCGTAGGAACAAAGTCTGTTTGCCTAAATGAGTTTTGTTTGTACAAGTTCAACAGCCTCTTCCTCGAGGGCTACAGCTGACAGGCAGCTGTGTAGCCATTAAGTCCACCAAAATCTAAATGTTTCAAGGTGTCGATGTACTCTCAGAAGCTGTAGTCAAAGTAACTATTTTTTCCCCCTGCCATAGGTGTATTTACTCACGAGAATAATTTTTCTATCTTGTTTAGTGACTTGTTTGGTGAAACAGACTCGGACCTATTTTCTGCTGAAATGATTTTCCAAGAAAAGCAGCCAAGAACTTCTCTACAGAACTGGAAATGCAGATCCTCTACCCAAGCCAGAAAAGCACACGAAGCACATGCTGCAGCGGCTCCTGGGAGTGACAGTCATTGCACTGTACAGCTGAAAAAGCCTGAATCAGCAAATACAGCAAAATGGAAAACTGAAGAGTTCTGTAGGAAATTCTAACCTGAACTGAAAAACAAATCTGTAGCTGGCAGAGGAAGCTGAGACTGGACCTGTATAAAAAATTTGTTCATGCTTCTAGACAACGTAATTCATGTGGCAGCTGTGACAGAAGGAACTATTAGATATGGCATGTGGTACTTCTAGATGAAGGGAAAATGCTGAAAAGAAAAACACTGACTAGCTCTGTAAAATGCCAAGATAAAAGTGATGCAGAGTAAGGTAGCAGAGACATACTGAAGGCCTCATGGTTGAACTGGAAGCTTCTACTATGCTGGAAAGTTGCAGAGGCTGTAAAAACAATAAAGAGCAGGAGAACTTCTAAAGCAGAAATGGTGCCATGAAAAGCAAAGGCAGAAGAGTGGTCATTACCAGAGTAGAACAGAAAAAGAGCTTGGTGGGGCACTTCAAAGCAGCTGTGAACCACATTTCAAAGGAATAGGGTAACCTGAACATTTTGCACTTTTCTTGTGTTAAGAGCAGATATAAAAAAGACAGGCTGCAGCCATCATGCTGAAAAATACAGACTCAGCACAGGATGATGGAAGAAAAGTTTAAAGAAACAGGAAGTAAATGAGTATCTGGGAAGAAGTGAGCATGCCTAAAAAAGCAGAGCATGGAATCCAGGAATGGGTGCCCGTGATAAAGATCCTACACACTAGAGATTTGTCCTTGCTTTGTCCTGGGTGAAGTCTTCAGCAGTGATACTGGACAGAGTGAAAGATGCTGTGACTGTTGCAGATTACCATGGAAAGGTTGTTCTCCATGAAAGCCACCTTTTGCCATTGCTTCGGTTGACCTTTAGAAGTTACCACTTAGCATGAAGAGACTTAGATGGTGAGGCTCAGCTGGGATCTGCAAAGGCCCACATGAGAAAGACGCTTGGTAAGGGTAAGCAAACACAACAGAACAGTTTAGCCACGAGGCTGGGCTGAGTCGTTCCTCTGATGTTTGGCACTGGCTTGAGTTAACTATGTAACTTCAAGCCTCAGTATAGAATATGTAGATTGTCAGGACATAGAGAGACAGGGCACTGAATTATTGTGTGATAGTGAAAAGCTGGGAGGAATGACAAATGTCCTGGCAAAAGCAGAACAAGTTTAGCTCAGAATCAATTAGCTCAAATGCATCCTCCTCATAACACAAATGTCATGTTGATGAACATCCTGATAATTTGAAGGAGCTATATCTTCTCCAGCAAAACTATCAAGAAGGTGAGATGAGAGTGTATAGTCATGGCATGAATAGGCATGGCATAAAGAAAGAGGAAATAATGCAGACACAATTGCAGCCTTGTGTTGGAGTACAGCTGTGAGAACTGCAGACAGACCAAAGTGGTGGAGAGAAATGTAGATTCTCTCTTAAGATGGATAGTGAGCATGAGGTGATAAAACTTATCTCATTGCAAAACTGTGCTGAAAAATCCTCAAGCAGCAGCGGCAATCTGTCTCTGCTGGTGTCAGAGACGGTGCAGAGGGTTCATCAGGTGTGTGCTTCAAGTTAATGTTTCTTAGCCAGTTTTAGATCATGCCCTCCCATCTGATAGCAGCCTATCTCATGGTGTATGTGATCTACGTGCTTACCTATAATTTTATTCATACAATAGGGTGAGCATATGGTCAGCTTCTCATTAAAACAAGTCTCCGGTGGTTATATTTTGTATTAAAAGAAATTCAACAATAATTCAGAGATCAGTGCCCACCAGCCCTTCCCACAGTCGTTCCGCAGTGTTATGGGTGCAGATGGGAGTTGTGTCAGCACACAGCAGCAGGTGAGTGTGTAAGGCATGCATATGGCATCCCCAGCATGCCATATATCCCCTCACCCTATGATTCAGTGAGGGAGGGAATGTGCATGTGCACACAAATATTTCAGTGGGGGACATAACAGGGGAGCACGAAGCAGAGGGGCAGACTGAAATGGAAGCTATGCTGCAGGGACTAGGCATGGTGGGCACCATGTCTTGGCCCCTCACTCACCTCTGTATAAGCTGAGACGAGCCATGGTGGACATCCGGCTGGAACTGCTCACACCTGCCCCTCATCCCACTATGCAAAAGCTCTGTCTCACTGTACCCTCAAGTGTGAGAATGGATGCTTTAAATGCCAGCACATTCCTGGGCATCTAAATCATACAATAAATAACTAATCAGAGAGAGAAAGTAAAATTCTCCAGGGATATTTTTAAGAAGATGCTGTAACAAAGTGTATTTGACCTCAAGACCCCAAGCAGCAAATGGCAAAGCAAAGTGGAAACACTTTATGCTTTGTGCACTGGTGTGAGGATGGATGCATGGTGCTCACTACAGTAATGAATGACAAGCAGCCCATAAGGGTAATGTTCCTTCAAGAAGGTGACCTCATCTCTAATGCAAGCTACCTGTAGAGGTATGTAAACATTTTCTCTGGCTGTAAAAAAAAAAAATTCGTATTCAAGAGATTTGTCATCCCATAAAAACCCAAAGGAATAATGGAATGGAAATGTGCTTGTGTATCATGTTTTGTCTACACCCTGCTCTTCAATCTTCTGGCGTGTGTCTGAAATAAAATAGGTCAGCACTGTGTTTTCTTTCAGAAACCCAGCTACATCACGTTAGCCTGTTGTGTGATAGCTCAGCCTCATCTCTCAAACCATTTAGCTGGGATTTTTTCAAAGCAGAGTTAAATATGCCTCAGTTGTTTTTCAATCCACTTAGCCGAGTGGATTTTAAAACATTCTGACTGTTTAAATAACTTTCAGAGTACACCACAGGAGTTGTTGAATTGCTCAGATATATTTAACTGATCACTTTTTATTTGATTTTTTCAAACTCAACTTGCTCTGGGTTTTGAACCAGTGATTCCTGTCACAACTAAGGGGGATGTTGTTCTTGGAAGACCAAAGGCTCAGTCTCAGGTGTGTTACATGTGCTTCACTTAACAAAATGCCCTTAACAGCCAGCTAGCAATTGCCCCTTCTCAGTCTCCCAGACCCCCCTTAATGTCAATTAGCTGTAGGTATTCCCTGAATGTGAAGGAAGTAAATAGCCACAGGTGTGCAGTAAAACAGGGAACATCATTCTGGGCTTTTAGTTGAAAGACAGGGGTGACCCATGGGTGATAAAGCCCAACTCTAACCACAGAGTTTGCACTACAGAGAATAAATAACTCTGTCCTGACTTGGTTTTGTCATTGCCCATCAAAAATCAGTTGCAGTGAAACTACATCCAAAGTTAACAGGCACAAAATTCCAGCTATTTCCCCTAAAGAAAACTGTTGTTCGTTTTCAGTCCCTTGGAAAAGGTACTTTAAGCACACAGAACATGTAACAGTTCATTTGCTACACCATGTCAGTTCCCAGTGCTGTCAATCATTATCCAGCCAGCATATTGTTCAGAAGGTGGAGCTGTCAGGCAGAAGGAATTAAAGGTAAGAAAAGGAAGGCTTTTGCTTCTTGCTGATGCCAAGGGTAAGTGAGATTATGTCGAACCTTTTAAACAGTCTCCTTTCTCTGCCCCACCCCCTGCTCCTATATAACACACGCTGCATGTAGCAATACCTCCCTTAACCCAGCCGGTGGTGGGGTGTGTGTGTCTGCTTCTCACCCCTGCTGATGGATGCTTTCCCCAGCAATCTCCTTGGATGGCTCTGTGCGGGTGTCACCACGCTTTTTGTGGCGACTGTCTTCTACACAGCCAAGAGGAGCCCGGCAGAGAAAGCAAACCTGCTGCTCTGGAGACTCCTTCCCACCTTGCTGGGGCTGCTGTGCGTGGCCATGCTGGGCACTGGTGGGGGGCTGGTGGTGTTTTGCACCATGTGCCTCATCTCTGCGTACCTGGGCAGCAGGGCGCTGCTGCCCGTGGGCGACAAAGCTGTCCTCATCACAGGTAGGGTGCTGTAGACGTGCTCTGGGAAGCAAAACCTGGCTTTTCTCACAAGTGAGATGGAAAACTTTGTGTCCTTGGCTTGGGGATCTATGAAATGCATGCTCATAAGGTTTCCTTTTATTAATTTCCCCCCCCTTTCAATTTTATTTGCTTTGCCAGAGAAGCTTTTTTCCCAGGTAAATAAGTGTTCTGAAATTAAGTAGAAAAGCATCTTAATGATGCTATTTACTTTTTAGTGTCTCATTTAATCTTTTCAAGTAGCTTTTTAGACATACTTGTGAAATTAACCGGTGGAAAAAGCATAGAAATACTTATGATGGTCTAATTTTAAGAAGAGACATTAATTTCTGAAAGCCTTGAAACGCTGCATTCGTACTTTACTTTTTATTTACTTGAATTTATGACACTGGGTATGGATGTATGGGTATCTTTTAGTGTGCCACTTTACACAGTGCACTCTATGTATGTCATGCATAAATTTCCAGAGGCTGGTTTGGTGCCATCTCTGAAACAATGTATTGAAATAATTTGCCTTCACTAGCAGTGAAAGTGCAGAGCTAACGAATTCAGTCTCTATTAACACTCTGATCTGCCCAAAACACACTTTTAGTTTGCAGGGATGGCATTTGTAGTTTTAAGGTTTTTCTCCTGTTCTAAAACTTAAAATAGAAATGCTGCTTGTTTTTGTTAATCAAAACTTTCAAACTGAGTGCCTGCCAGCTGCTTCTTGCACTGTTAACTTGCTCTTTTTTATTTTCTTTTTTTCCCCTCCCCCCCTCTTCTTTACTTTCTGTATTTCCCCTCTGGAAAGCTGAATTAAATTGTTTTGGTTTATAGATCTACTTCTTGCATAACTTCATTTTGTTTTATAGGGACACCTGGAAATAGTTTAAATTTGCCTAGCAAGCATTAATAGGGCAATTAAATAACAAAAGTGAAGAGGACAAGATGAGCAGCAAGTTCTCCCCTCTTGGTTTATCTGCCAGCTGGGCTTCTCCCTACAGGTGTCTGAGATGAAGATAGATGGCAGGGGAGGGAGAGGAGTGGGGAGCACTCTTGTCTCCCCCCTGCAGGCACAGGGGTTGTGCTCACACCTGGGCATCTCCTTGCTTTTTGTAAGATTGCAGTTGTTTGGGAAAAAGCTCTGTCTTGGAGCTTACCTCCTCTAGAGACTCTGAATTAGAGCACTATGGGGGAGTGAAGAACATTTGGGTATGTTCCAGTAAGTCAGTGTGCTTTCTTTGTACCTCTGCTGCAACTGTCCTGAAGAAATGCAAGTTTGGACACCTCTGACAGCTCACACATCTGAGGAGGCTCTTCTTGGTCTTTATTTGATCCAGCCCGGTATGCAATCAATCAAACCCTCCATCAACTAGAACGAATGTTTTACTCAACACATTTTTTGGTTAAATTGCTCTAATTGTAGTACTCTTCTCCATGCCGACTCCAGGATGTGTATCTGCATGCATGAGCAGATGTAAGGTGCCTTTAAATCAAGTTTGTTGTCATTTTATCCAATTTAGACAAGATCTGAGGCAGGCATGTCATGGTAAATGATAATTTTAAAAAACTTTTCCCCTACCTTCTCTCTTTTCCCCTCCTTTCAGCCCTGCAGAGTTTAAGAATGCTGCTGTGCTCTGGGCAGCTGCCACATATCACTTCCTAGACAGCTTCCTTTGGCCGGAGGACGGAGTAATCTCTGTGCTTTTCTGCCTGGCTTTTGTCAAATGTTGTTTTGGTTCTCTTTGGATGTGTCTTGAAGAGGTGCTGCTGTGAGTTATATATTTAACCCAGCAGTTCACCAGTGTGTGCCATGCCAAGGGAAAATTGTGCCCAGTTGTAAAAATGTTTTTTTTTCACATAAATAACTGTGGGCATGTGAGCAGTTTTAAAGTCACTGGTGAAACATTTCTGTCAGTCTTCTTGCTGAGATTGAGAGTTTCACTGTCTTTAACTGGAAGTTGCTGGGCATGGGAATGCTTTGGTGTAGCTTGGTAGACTCGGTAGCCAACTTCCTTTAAAAAACTGAATAACCATGAAGGTCTGAAGTAGCAGGAATTGTAAAAGTCTTGTCTTGAATATTCTGTGTGTAGTGAGATGAATTTCTCCAGTTAACTTGGTCTTTTCATTCTCTATGTGTGACTTGGCACTTCTGATGCTTAGTTTGAGTGGATGGTGAATTCTCAGTAACAATTCAGTTACAGCCAGCAGTGACTTTCTTATAGTAAATCTTCCAGTCACTCACAACTTGTTGGTTTTGATGTAGAAGCAAGAGATTCATAGAATCATAGGTTGGAAGGGACCTCAAAGATCATCTAGTTTCAACCCTCCTGCCATAGGCAGGGACACCTCCCACTAGAACAAGTCACTCAAAGCCTCATCCAACCTGGCCTTGAACACCTCCAGGGAGGGAGCAGTCACAACCTCCCTGGGTAACCCATTCTAGTGTCTCACTACCCTCACTGTAAAGATCTTCCTCCTAACATCCAGTTTAAATCTCCCCTCTGCCAGTTTAAACTCATTACCCCTTGCCCTGTCATTACAAGACTTTGTGACTTCCTTGTGAATAGTCCCTCCTCAACCCTCATGCAGGCCCCTCTCAGATACTAGAAGGCTACTATAAAGTCTCCTGGAAACCCTCTCTTCTCCAGTCTGAAGAGCTCCAACTCTCATAGCCTGTCCTCATAGCAGAGGTGCTCCAGCCCTCTGATCATCTTTGTGGCCCTCATCTGGTCTGGCTCCAACAGTTCAATGTCCTGCTTGTGTTGGGGGCTTCAGAACTGCTCACAGTTCTCCAGGTGGGGTCTGATGAGAGCAGAGTAAAGGGGTAGAATCACCTCCCTTGCCCTGCTGCCCACAGCTGCTCTTGCTGCAGCCCAGCACATGGTTGCTGTCTGGGCTGCACTCACACTGCCTGCTGATGTTGAGGTCCTTTTCCTCAGGGTTACTCTCCAGCCATTTGCCACCCAGCCTGGAGTTGTGCTTAGAGGGGAAAATTCTCATTTTTTTCCCTATAGAGCCCTAACTACTGTTTGAATTTTGTAAGTTGAAGGATATTTTCTCTGGACTTCAGGAACAAGTCCAAACTGAAATTGGATTTGTCTTGATAAAAGTTGGGGACAAATCCAATAGCAGGCACAGAAATACTACTTTTTATTTCCCCCTTGGGATTACTACACCCACCCTTGGCTGTTGAGCACTCTGACATCACAGCTTAACTTGGGAAGGACAGTCTTAAATAATGTGTAGCTCTGTGGCTGTGTACTTGCTGGGAAAGGTTTGATCCAGAAATAGGTGGTTTTCACTAAAAGCAAAAGGAGGAAAGGACCCACCCCCAAATCCAGAAGTATTTTTGGGGTATTTGCAGGCCTCTTCACATCTCTACAGGGTATTCCAAGAATGCAGGCTTGTTCTCTTCTCTTTTGAGGCAGGGTTGTGAGGAGCTAAGTGTGATCTGTGTGATGCTTGCTGCATCTTCAACAAACTGCAGACTTCCAAAAAATGCCATTTAAAGGAAAAAAAAAATAAAAAGGCTTAAGTAGAGCATGAGTAATTCTACACATCATACATTGATTGATGCAGGCATTAGTACGTTCATTCAAATCACTTACACTTTATTTCAAGAATAAAGCCCCATTTAAAAGGCAGAACCTAGAGGTGATGATCTAGGATGATTAGGATGAGTCTTTTTGGCAGTGAAGTTCTGTTGACTGTGGATTTTGAATGCAGCAACAGGCAGGTGAATACCTATGATAGTATCTGCCTTGGTGTGCTGAAATGGCAGATTACCCTTTTTAAGTTTCTGGTGAGGTTAAGCAGGGATTATGGCAGCTCTTTCACAAACAAGGAGGCAGTGAAAAATTGGCAGGAGTCGCAGTCCTTTGTCCCACATTCAGGTTTCCAGCCAGGTAGGTGGGTTTGGGAGCTGAGCGTTTACATAGTAAGTTGCTACCCACAGGAGATTTTTCACAGTCAGAAGGATCAGCCACTGGAATAATCTCCCCAGGAGTGTGGTGGAGAGCCCAACACTGGACGCTTCAGCTGATCAGGGTGCTGGGCCATCTTATCTAGACTGCTTTTCCCGATAAAGGTTGGACTGGCTGATCCTTGGAGTCCCTTCCAACCTGATATTCTGAGACAGCCAGGCCCTGGGATTGCCCCATGAATCTTGGTGCACATCAGCAGCATCCTTTGCAGCAATTACAGTGGAGGCTGTGGTGCAGTATTGTGGGATGTGCTGATATATCTGCTTTACAGTGTGAAATCTGCATTAATTTCTTAAACTCCTCATTTTCTTCTTGATTTTATCCTTGGCAAAACTCCTGCTGCACAGTCCTTATAATCTCCTTACCTGTCTCTAGCAGAGCCATGTGCAACTTCATTTGGAGTTTTGGTGTGAGGATGGGTGAAACGTTTCCTCCCTTGCGAAGAAGTTTCTCTCTAGGTGGGAAGAACAGAAACAGGAATTTAAAAAGACAGCAAGAGAGAAAACAGTCAAAAGTATCTTGAGATAGGAACAGCAGTCAAATGGAGACTTGAGAATCAACTGACTAATTTGTTAGATATTTCTCATTGCTAGCTGATGGGAAGAAGTGCACGATCGTGGTTGCACAGGTCATGTGAGTGGTTGCTCTAATACTGCTTCCTGCATTTGGTGGCTCGTTGCTTTAGATGGACCAGATTTGGAAGAGGCTAGAGGTGCTAAGAGAAATTCTGATGCAAGTTTGCGTAAACTGAATAGCTGATGCCATTGACAGAGTCACAGAAACATCCAGAAAAGCTCCTCAGGATCCAACCTAGAACCCTACTCTACAAGAGTCACCTTAAACCATAGCCCTAAGCACCACATCCAAACCACCCTTAAACACATCCAGGGTGGGTGAGTTCACCACCTCCCTAGGCAGATCATTCAGTGCCTGACCACTCTCTCCATGAAAAACATTTTTTTCCTAATGCCCAACCTAAGCCTCCCCAGCCTTAGCTTGAGGCTATCCCCCCTTATTTTGTCTCCAGTTACCTGTGAGAAGAGCCCAGCAGCAGCCTTTTTACAATGTCCCTTCAAGTAGTTGTAGACAGCAATGATGTCTCCTCTCAGCCTCATCTTTTTCAAACTAAGCAGCCCCAGCTCCCTCAGTTGCTCCTCATAAGATTTATTCTCTAGGCGCTTCCCCAGCTTCATTGTCTTCCTCTGGACCTGCTCCAGCACCTCCACATCTCTTTTGTATTGTGGTGCCCAAAACTGAACACAATACTCAAGGTGTGGAAACTTTCTTAGGAACTGAAAGCACTGGAAATCTTTTGCAGGTAAAGATGCAGTTGCTTAGCTTTGGCTTGGTTGCAGCCTAGGACAGGAATGTTTCTCAGAAGGATCTGGATAGTAGATGTTTGACTAAAACAATGCTGCATTGGATTAAGAGACTGAACCCAACGGTTGGAGTTTCAGTACATTATTTACTTTGTCCATCTGGAATTTCAAATTAAAACATTTTTGTGTTTTCTCGCTCTTTTTTTACCCCTTTCCCTAGATACTTTTGTTACCACATTTCAATCTGAATATTTGTATAAACCAAGTCCAGAGGTTTTTTTGTTTTTGTTTTTTTTTTTTTTTACACTGTGTATATATGAAGTAAGTCTGAGAATCTGTCAGTGAGAGATTGTGAATTGATTCCATCATCTGAAACCCAACAGAATGTGGTCTATCAGTCTGTGTGGAACATGTAGATACTTAGCTCCTCAAACCTTCAGATCTGAAACTTTCTTCTTCCTCTCGTATATAATTCAGTGACTTTATTTTATCCTCTTTTTGCATGCCTTTCCAATATGTGCTGCTTTGTTTTTTATTAAAGACTCACTTTTCAAGTGTCTTTTTGATGCTTTCAGGAAGTGACACGGGAATTGGACATGCACTGGCTAAACACCTGGATGACTTAGGTTTTGTGGTGTTTGCTGGAGTTTTGAACAAGGATGGACCAGGAGCTGAGGAACTGAGACGGACCTGTTCTCAGAGACTCTGTCTCCTGCAGCTGGATATAACCAATGTCACTCAAGTCAAGGAGGCCTATCTAAAAGTCTCAGAGAAGGTGCAAAATACAGGTAAAGCTTTTTTTCCCCATTTTTAATGGGAGTACTAGTGTAGTTGCTTACAAGCTGCATCTCTTCACTGTTGGCTGCATCATGCTTTATGTGTGTAGGTCATTTCCATGCCACAGTCTGTGGGAAGCCATGTATTTATGTAGGTGACTATTTATGTAGATGCTTTCTGTGATCACAGGATGTTAGGGGTTGGAAGGGACCCAAAGAGATGATCGAATCCAACCCCCCTGCCAGAGCAGAGCCATACACTCTAGCTCAGGTCACAGAAGAAAGCATCCAGATGGGTCTTGAAATTCTACAGAGGAGGAGACTCCACAGCTCCCTGGGGAGCCTATTCCAGTGCTGCGTGACCCTTACAGTAAAGATCTCCCTTGTGTTGAGGTGGAACCTTCTGTGCTGCAGCTTACATCCATTGCTCCTTGTCCTTTCGGAGAGATCAAGTGAGAAGATCCTGCATCCCCATTCCTGACTTCCAACCCTCAGTTATTTATAAACATTTATTAAATCCCCTCTCAGTCTTCTTTTCCCCAGACTAAAAAGCCTCTCCTCCCCAGGCAGTGCTCCAGTCCCCAATCATCCTCATAGCCCTCTCTTGGACTCTCAATGTACAAAAAGTGGTGGTTTTTTCATGGATCATGTGCTGTGTGCCTCTGCTTTGATCTAGAGGCACCATGCAACTCATCACTTTAATCTTTATGGAGCTGCTTTCCTGCTCTATCGCAACCCTGTGCTTTCTCCTCTTCCCAGGACTGTGGGGTGTTGTGAACAATGCAGGCATCCTGGGCTTCCCTGCTGATGGTGAGCTGATACCCATGAGCATCTACAGGCGATGCATGGAGGTGAATTTTTTTGGGGCTGTAGAGCTTTCCAAGACCTTCTTACCATTACTTCGCAAATCCCAGGGGAGGCTGGTCAATGTGTCCAGCATGGCAGGTGAGTTGAACTAAAGGACCAAAGAAAACAACTAACTTCCTGGCAAAACCCTTTGGTCTTGCTTGTCTGGGGAGCTGGTAAGAAGTGCAGGTTTCCTTTTGTTTAGGAGACTATTCCCAAGAGCCAGACCTTAAAGCAGAAGAGTTTTACATGGATAAAAATGTGCTGTTATATAAAAGACAGTAAAATCCAGATCAGCTATAAATGCTGAGGGGTAGCTTAGTGAGCTTCCAGGAAGATGGGTGCTCTATCAGGCATGTTTGCATAACGTGTTCCAGCAGAAGTCTGTGCCCACCTCAGGTTGTGTGCCATTGAACCACCTCATGGAGTTGCCTCAAAGTTTAATTCTCCAAGGACAGAAGGCAGTTATGTATTTGCTGCATCTCATGGATCTTTACAAACTACTGTCTTAGAGCATCATCTGCTAATCACCTGAGACCTGAAGAGAATGGGTCTTTATACTTCTTTAAAAGTATTGTTAAATACTTTAGTCTAACATCTTAGCAAAATGGTAATTGTTTTTTTCAGAAATTGGAGTATATAGCATGTTCTCCAGTCTTCTGCTGTAAATTGGATCCTGTGCTTACTATCTCTATGCCTTTATAACATGATCTGCTATTCTGGGAGGACAGCTGAGATGCTAAGATGTAGGAACAGAAATAATATGATATCTGGTTGCCAACAGCTGAGGAGCAAGAATGATCCTTTGAAACCGAAACCTACTAGAAGCAGAATGCTATGATGCTGGAAAGTATTTTAGTTGAAGACCTCTTAAAGATTTACTCTGTCATCTGCTGCCCAAATTTCCCTTTGTCTTCTTGGACCTTATTTCTGTACCATCCACTTAATTCCTGCTGTATAAGTGAGATGGATTGTGCAGGTACCATCTTGTGCTCATGGCTTAGATTGAGAATGTGCCCCTCAGCCCAGTTTTGATACTTGCTGTCTTCTCTGGCTATTTTTTAATCCCAAGTATGTTTTGTACCTGCAAGTCTGTGTTTGTGGTTTGTTGTTGACTCTTAGAGAAATCAGAATTATCAGAAGGACCTTTCTGGTGCTGCTCTGCCCCTTAGACCTTGCAAGCAGAGAGAGAGAGGACAGAGACCTCTATTTTCTCTGAGCACCCAAGTGAAGCCTACACATTCCATGCTTTGGGGCAAATGTCTTAATTCTTGACATCAATCTGAGCTGCCTTTCAGGGATAAATGGAGAGCTTCCTTGTGCTGAGTAATTTGCCCTTGCAGGAGTTTATAATGCTTAAACTATAGCTGTTTGCCCAGATGTTCTTGCATGAGGGCTGGTTTGGCTGAATAGCTTCCTCTTAACACAGGGTCTGAGGGTCCTTTGGTAAAACATTAGCAGAAAAGTTAGTGAGGTCTCACTGTGCTGCATCTATTCCTGTCTGTGTAGAGCCAATTTAATTGGAGTTGAGGTTAGCCTGACCTTGGAGGGAAAAATTTGGTGATTCGATTGGCTCAAACTTATTCAGATGCATACAGAAGAATAATTAACATATAACTGACCTGGCTTCTTCAAAGGAATGACTCTGTCTGAGAAGCTCCTGTGATGCCTTGGTTGCTACAGTACAAAACCCAACAAGTGGCACCAGTGTATATTGCTCTGTATCAAAGAATTTTCTTTTACAAGATTCAAACATGTTGAGGTAAATGTGTGATGTCTGAAACACAGCCTGCCCTGGAGGATGTGGCCAGCTGCCCATGCAAGGCAGGCAGGAGGATTGGTGTGCTTCCAAGAAAAGGCTTGCCCATTCTGTTCCCTCCTGCTTGCTGTAGCAATACAGCCTGTGGTGGCCTTGGCAACTCTTACATCTGGCAGTGACACTCCGCATGGTGACAACACCAACCTTGTGGAGAAAGTGGAGAGGCTGAAGGAATGGTCAGATGCTCTAAGTACTTTCGGATTTTTCTAAAACTGAAGCTCTTGAAACAGAGGAGATCTGTGTTGGGAAGAGGTTGTTTTCTCAAAGCTTTTGTTTTGCAAACATATGGATTTACTTTAAGTGCCCCTAAAATAGCAAACGCTTGGTATGTATTTTTCAGTCAAAACAAATGCTGCTGGGATTGGAGAAGGTGGGATATAACTGTAGGAAGGGGAGCTTCTTCTAGATAGGGCTCAGGGAGTTCTCTTGCCTCAGGGGTGTAATTCCAGCTTTGGTTTGTCTGCAGAGGTCTTCCCCACTCTCGTGCTCCTCTTTCTGGTCTTTCTGAAACTACCTGGACAGAACTGGAAGACACATTTGCTTTATAAAGCTAGAGCAGAGATTGCTTACTCTGTTGTAACTGTGGTTTATAGCAGAAGCTTGAAATTCGTGTTACAGAACAAGAGCAAGAACAGGAGCACGAAACTATTGCTTCACTGTTTATGTGAACTAAACCATAATCTGTTTCTGAAACTAACAATCATGACTTTCAGCAGTTTTTACCCTTAAACACAATGCAGTTTATTTTTTTTTTTTCTGCCATACAAGGTGTCTTACCAGGTGTTACTGTACATAGCTGCTCTAAGCAACTGCCAATTTACAACTTTCACTTTTTTTGTTTTAACCTCTAGAAAGAAATTGATACCCCCTCTGACTTGCCTTTAACCTCAGGGAGAGCCACATAATTTTGGCTGTGCTGTAATCTTCCTTCTAAATCACACAAATAAAGGCTGGAAAGAGGCAGCATCGAGCTTTATCTTCTTTATATTGCTCCTGCAGGAGGCATTCCCCTACCAAGATATGCTGCATATGGTGCATCAAAAGCAGCTCTGTCCATGTTTTCTGGAGTAATGAGGCAAGAGCTCTCCAAATGGGGAGTTAAAGTTGCTGCAATTCATCCGTCAGGCTTCCGAACAGGTTGGTATTTGACATTTGGAGTAGTTTTCTGCTTTATCTCTTCCCCCGTAGTCCAGTGTCCCCAACCAGAGCCATGAGTGACTCTCAGAAGCTGAGCTTCCCCACCCCCTATTCTTTACACTGGTTATGGAAACCAAGCTCTTGCCTCTGCTTCTACACAGTGTCTGCCTCTGCCTTGCAAGTGTAGCCTTTCTGCTGGGCAGGGATCTCTTTGTTTTGAGACAGGGCAGGGTTCAGGCAATTGATGCATCTCCTCTGCTCTGGTTGCTCAAGGTAACAAACCAAGCATTGTGGTGTGACTGATTTGAGTGTTACGGCTTGCTCGTCCTGCATGAGTGCTTCAGGACTTGCTCTTAGTCCTAAGTTTCCCAATATTTGAGCTCTTTATTGAGCTGCTCAGTCTTGCATCAAAGTACCTGCAGCAATACCTGTCATCCTGTGTATTTGCTGTCAATATTACTCTATATAGCCTCTGATCTTTCCACCTCTTCTCTTTGCTGTGTTCCTGTTGCTTTCTGTTTCAAATCCTCTGTCTCCTCCTCCTCCTGCCCTGAGCACTTTCTGCAGGGCCTGCCCAGGTCAGACTCACCTTTGCACACACCCTCACTTCACTTCATTCCCACATGCAGGTTTCTGCTGGCAGCTACCTGAGGACAGCATCAAATCCCATTGCTGCCTATTCAAAAAGACCTGGTGTCTTCGTGGAGATAATCATTGTGCTGATGAAAAGCAAAATGTCTTTTTCCCATAAAACCCTGCTCCCTTGAATGCCTCCTCTGCTGGCAAGGGGCCCTGCAGGACACAGGTCTCTGTCAGCATCTGTGTGGTTGGTGGTACATAGCTGACGTTTTATCTTCAAGGCCCTGCTTAGCTGTTGTCAGTCTTCTGGTACATGCATCAAAACAAGTCCCAGTATTTGATTTAAATATTTTGTTTCTTTATTTGTGATGCTTAATTCATGATAGCTAGGCAACAAATGCATAGGAGGAAAATGCTGCTTTCATTCCTGCGTTATGCAGGTGGTGGGAAAACAGATTTAAAAACAAAACAAAACAAAACAATAATCTGGACTAATAGAAGCCTTAGACTTCTTGGAAATAATTTCTGAAATACCAGGGTCACTTGTGAAAGAGAAGCTTAGCACTTGGTCAACCCAGCTTGGTTATCTTAGTTTGCCCATCTCTCTTCAGCCACTCACATCTGTTAATAAGTACTGGTTAGAAAAACACACTAAATAAATAAAGGTGCTTTGTGCTTTCCCTCTTCTTCCAGGTAAAAGTGCTCATGGCTAACCAGCTGTTTCGTCTGTTCTTCAAGCCAGTTTGGAACAATTGTGAACCAGGGTGTTGGTGGGGAACAACTCACTGACTGTTAACTAGAGATGGGTTCCTTTAATTTGGCCCCAAACTAACTGTGCTGTCGCTACTGCAGGTATACAAGGCACAGCTGACCTGTGGGCTAAGCAAGAAAAGGAGTTGATAGAGAACCTCCCATCAGACACAAGGCAAGACTATGGCGAGGACTACCTCCTGGAGCTAAGGAGCTACCTCCTGCACATGCCTGCATACTGTGACGCTGACCTTTCCCCCGTGCTGGGTGCTGTTCTGCACGCTTTGCTGGCCAAGAGACCACAGGGCCTGTACACTCCTGGCAAAGGGGCTTACATGCCCCTCTGCATCTTCTGCTACTTTCCTCTCTGGGTCTATGACTTTTTCATTAGTAAGACGCTGAGTCCTAAGTCTGTCCCACGGGCCCTAAGAATATCTGAAGCTGCAAGCAAGGATCTCTAAGTCATCTGACAGCACTTGTCTTATTTGGGGATGACTGGGAAGAAAAACTATTTTAAGACACTGCCTTTTGTTGTATTGTCTTTGTTAATTGCATTTACATTGCCTTGCAAACAGAAGTAAATCTGTGTGTTAAGAACAGCATTCAGGAAAAGCAGGTGGATAAACAGAAAGCTGTCCTCACACGGGGGCACTTTTGGAGGAGCTCCAGTCTTTACCTGATGTTTTTGTATCCTGCCTTCTGCGTAAGGTATCTCATGACGTGTCATAATTCCTTTCTGCTTCAAAAGGTACCACACAGACAGATGCATAATCTGTTGTGGGTTTTTTTGTTTGTTTGTTTTTTTAAAAGCAAAACAAGTGCTTGAGAATCAGCCACCTCACTGACCATTGTAAGGAGTTACATGTGTTCTTATTGGAGATTTGCAGAAAGGCTTCATGTGAATCTTTCTCATTGCAGCTTCAGTCCAGTAAGTTTAGAGTTTGGGAATTATTTTGCTTTATGTTTCCGTTGCTGTTGAATCTGAGAAATGATCGACCTCTTCCCACCCCCACCCCCCAGATTTTGTGAAGTATAGTTGTGGTGTTTATAATGTGTCCTCTTTGCTAGGTTAAGCAGCATAGATTAGTTGCAGGGTGGCAGTGAGGGAATGAACAATGACAGACCAAGACCTTGATGAAGAAGCAAATGATCTTCTTCCTTCAGTATTAGAAAAAGTAATAGTAAGTATATCCGAGGGTAATTTGATGTGACTGCTTTGGTCATCTTGTGTATGTGACTGTGCTTTGTTAATTATTAGTAAACTCTGATTTCACTTCTGCTTTTTGTACAATTCCTTCTTTGGTTCTGGGTTTATGAAGGAGTTGTGGTTTGGTCCATTTTTCCTGACACATTCTTTCTGTCTCCCTCTGCTTTGGGGAGGATTTGGCTTGCTGCTCTAAGACCAGTCAGGCTTCAGGTGGATTTTCCAGAGTCCAGCATCCATCTTCTGATAGATTTTTTTGGCCACTCCTCTTCCCTAAATTCACTTAAGGAACATTAACTGCCCTCTCTACTGCTGGTAGTCCCTGCACCTTGTCTATGATAAACCCTCACCAATGCCAAGAAGCTGAGCAGCTTGCCTATAGTTTTATTACCCCACTCCCTTTTTTCTCCCCCCCTGCATTGCCTGTCACGTTCTCAGGCTTTCAAAGGCTGTGATGTTTTGAAAAGAAAGCATTGTCCCCCTGAGGTTCCTGGTGTGGCCACCTGTCCTGTGCAGTGCCTTGACAAGATACACTTTTCTAGTGAAGATTAAAATTTAAAATTATTACATTCTTCTTCATTATTACACTCTTCTTAATACACCCCAGGATCCCATTGGCCTTCTTGGCCACAAGGACACATAATTAAAAATAAACCAAAAAACCCAATTTAGTAACTAGATTGTCTCACCTGACCCTTTATGATGTTGGGGATCAGCCCCTCCCTTTCTGGCCTGCCTTTATTCCCATAGCAGGAGGGAACTGAAGAGGAAGGGACCTTCTCCAGTAAAAAGGAGCAGGGTGGCAGCTAGTGCCTTGTTCTGGGCAAGACAAAATCCTAACACTGGCAGGATGTGAGCTGAAAGGAAAGGCAGGTGCAGAGCCTGGGGTGTGCTGGGCGGCAACCTCTGAGTTTTTGGCTACCCTCAGGGTGAGGGAACTTACTGCCAGTCAGCCTATCTCCATCACCATCTTAGGCAGACCTGGTTTGTTTTTCACTTAGCACCCAATGCAGGTGTAACTTAGGTGGGCTGGAACTGTGCCTTTGGGTGCATTATACAACCAAAACGTTTCATAGCAGCCAATTTAGCTGTTTTGTATGGCAATCTTTTTAATCTTTAATTGTTGCTTTGTTATTTGCCTGTGGTTGTGAAATGTCTTTTTATTTTTTTTTCCCCTCTCTCTCCTGTTCACTTTCTTAATAGGAATATTATCATGCACACTGCAGACATTAAGCAGGGCATCTACATGGAAGATCTGAATTGTAGTTAGTTAGTTATTTAACTTTAATTTCCCAGCAGTCATTTCACATCTCTTCACCTAACTACAAAGATATTTTAACAAGCCTTAAGTAACTGCAGCACCAAAGATTGTCATTCTTTTATTCCTACGGGGACCTTACTTTGTGTTTTAAGGGCAATTCTGTTGCAACACATTATTGAGCTGTGTCATTTAATGGGCTGTAGTATTAGAGGTAAATTTCTCTTCCTAATGGCTTGCATTGCAAATAATCCAAACTGTGAGGCTGGGAGAACTGCAGAATAAATGGTGGCTGGCAAGCACAAGTGGATGTTATAGCTGATGTCACCTTGTGCTCTCAAGGACCAGTGTCTGGGTCTGATGCCCTTTTGGTTACTAAAAAGGCTGGTCTGAGACAAAGCTGGTTTAGGGGTGTGAAGAGAGGGTATTTAGTCCTAGCCATGTAAACAAATGTGTTAAAGAACCCCCACTTAACCACAATGAGACAATATTTCTAACAAAAAAGCATATGGCAGGAAGAAAAGCATTTGAGAAATCGAAGCAATTGGCCAGAACCCTAGGGAAAA
>VWZI01020605.1:447704-467792 GCA_013396835.1 Psilopogon haemacephalus | reverse complement strand
AACCCTAGGAAAAAAAAAAAAAAAAAAAAAAAAGGACTAATAAATAATGCTGTAAAATGTCACTTAATGTCTCACACTAATCAAGTGTGTACCTATATTAAATCCACACACTTATAGTTTAAAAGGGGTTGTATGCTGCAGGAGTAATGATTAAAAGGTAGGTTTTATACCCATCCCACTGATGAGCCTTTGGAATGCTCATCAGTGCATTGGTTGTGGCCAAGAAGTAAATGGTCTTGGATTTTTTTTACCAAGCAAATCTCTGGCTGGTGTCCTGGGGCTTTCCCTCTCTTCCTCTGTGTTTCTTACTCTGACTGACATCTGTTCTTACTTCGTGTGAACAATTGCTTTTAAGGTGCATAGCTGTAGTGAGATAAAAGGAGAGTTATATAGTAATTTGTTTTTATAATTTCTTTTATTCTGGATCCATTTGTCCTCTTTATAAGTGGTCCTGAGGAGAACCATATCTAATGCATGCATCTAGCAGTGTAAACTGGGCAAAGAGGTAAAATACCACTTGTTTTTGTGGTTGTGTCACTGGCTGGCCATGGAGTGGGAGGTTTGGTGGCCACTTGCCAAAGGACCATCTCTGCTTTTCAAGCAGTTTTAAGGTCTGAGACTGTCCATGTGGCTCATGTGGGGACAGGGATTAAAACTGCTTTCAAGCTCTGTAGGCGGTTGAGCAGCTCCTCCTGCACCAGGGCATCTTATGCTGGCTGCCTTGGCTGTGTTTATGCACGCCTGTTGTTGGAGCCAAAGCTATCCAGTGCATACACCAAGCTTAAAGTGCAGGCTGAAACCAGGGAGGATGAGAAGAGAAAGAGCCACTTTTTCTAACTCCAATGTGAACAGAAACTTTGTTAAACTGAAGTATTTAAAACCGGTTTAGGTGACTGTTAAAATGACCTTTTACAGTTAAGATTTATATATTTGAGGATCTCCAGATTTTGTCATTTTGAGCCCCTGCTGTCCTGAGAAGAGAGAGAATAACTTGCATCTTCCTAGGATTGTGTGCCTTGGTGTGTTTCAGGTGGGGAGGAGGGAATGTTGTTTATAATTGCATAAGAGAAGTTGTGATAGTGTCTTTATGTATTCTTTGCCACAGGCAGATGCTTCTAGGGAGCTTTCAGATGTCAGAGATGTGAAATCAGTTCTTGCTGCAAGTTAACTAGTCTGAGCACAGAATTGCAGAGGTGCAACTAAACCAGGTCACCTTTCATTTGCTTCGGTCAGAGTCTATACCTGGCCAGCAGCACCCAGCAGTTCAGAGGAGGGCCACAAAGATGATCAGAGGGCTGGAGCACCTCTGCTATGAAGACAGGCTATGAGAGTTGGGGGCTCTTCGGCCTGGAGAAGAGAAGGCTTCAAGGAGAGTTTATAGTAGCCTTCCAGTATCTGAGAGGGGCCTGCAGGAGGGTTGAGGAGGGACTATTCACAAGGTAGTCACAAAGTCTTGTACTGACAGGACGAGGAGTAATGAGTTTAAATTGGCAGAGGGGAGGTTTAAACTGGATGTTAGGAGGAAGTTATTTACAGTGAGAGTGGTGAGACACAGGAATGGGTTGCCCAGGGAGGTTGAGGATGCTCCCTCCCTGGAGGTGTTCAAGGCCAGGTTGGATGAGGCTTTGAGTGACCTGTTCTAGTGTGAGGTGTCCCTGCCTGTGGCAGGGGGTTGGAACTGGATGATCATTGAGGTCACTTCCAACCTAAACCATTCTATGATTTGTCCCAAACATGCTGTAAATACATGAGTTTGGTAACTTTTCCTGAAGAGACTGATCCTGAAATCCTTTCTAGGATGAAATGTTGGTGGTTTAGTTTTTCTTCAAGGCTGTGTTTTGGAAGCTGGCTGGATTCCCAAAATGACGCAACACCCAAACACATTGTGCAAGGCGGAGTCATCCTATTGAGCGTTCCTAGAAAAGAAAATTCCTTTGAAATAAAATTCAGGTTGGCTTCAAAGGAGATGTGTTCAAACACAGGACCTTGGCTCTTGCAAGGAATTTAACAGGGGGGTGGCTTTTTTTTTGGTTTTGTTTTGGTTTTTTTGTCTGTCTGAAAAGCGTTAGGATACATAAATGGAAAGTATTGCCACTGCCAGGAAACACCCAGCACATTGGGTCCTGAGATGCCTGAGGTGCCATTGCTCCTGCTGAGACTTGTCAGCTGTGGTAGTGCTCCCTGGTATGCAGACACTGTTGCAGGCAGCGTTTCAGGGGCCAGTGCTGTTGTCATCCCAGCTGAACGTTAGAGACGTTGCTGTTCAGTCACGGATGCGTTGTGGCAGCCTTGAGGTAGTAGGCTTTTACCACAGGAAGGAAAGCAATTGCTTTTGTTTTTAAAGCATGACCAAACCATGCATCAAGAATCACTGACACCTCGTGAAAAGAGGTGAATTTTAAATCTCTTTAATAGGATAAATGGGGGTTTAAGCATGTTGTATGGGTCGTTGTAACCTGAGCTAATGAATCCGACTTTAACAAGAGTAGGAGAGTAATTGCAAAGATGTAAACAGTCTCTGCAGGTTTAGTGCCTGGAATATGTAGGTTAAACGATCCAAGTTTGTATCTCTGTTCCTATTGTTCCTTCTAGCTTTGGAAAGAGCGCTGAATAAGCTGGAAAGTAATCCTGTGAGCTAAGAATTTGGACTTTTGCCTACCACCATGAGTGAAGAAAGTAACACGGCTCAGTGGTCATAGGATGAGTATCAAATCCTAATGGAGCCAGTCCAGCCTTTGCTACTAGCTGGACAGAGCTCTGGGAGGTGCAGAGGGTGCAGCTCTTTCTACAGACCCTTCCAGAAGTGACAGTTTCACATTCTGGCCATGTTTCCACCCAGCTCATCTGGACTTGAGACTTGCCCTTTGTGATCTAACAGTAGATGTTTCAAACTCCAAAAAAGAGAAAGCAAAGATCCAAGGAGAGTGAGAATAGAAGCAAACAAAATGACAATGACTAGTAGAAGCAGAAAAGAGTGATGGAAGCAAGTGCAGTGATGCTCAGGAAACGGGTCTGAGCAGGTTCAGCTTCACTGGCATGTCACACTCTAGGTAATGTCAACCATATTTGTTACACCTCCTTCAACACCTGTCTTTAAATAGTGCTATTTATGAAACTATGAAGTGGGATAAGATTACTTACTTTGAAGCCTTACTGGTTTTACTCAGTTTTGTAGCATCACACCCCACAAAACCCTTGGACCAGTGACCTTTTCTCACATAGGGTGTTGTGGTGATAACAGGAGTGGGTGTTCCAAGGTTGACCTTCTCTCAGTGGCTTTGGGTGGTAATGGGAGAAGTAGATCTTCTATTTCCACATCCCTGGGAATGGGGAAACGTTGGCAGTGGGACAATGTATGTCAGCACTCCCATACTAAGCCTGCCAGTGCTGATTACCTTTCTCTCTTTCTTTGAGAGAAAGAATATCACACTGAACTATGTTTCACAGTGGAAAAAAAATATTATTGCCCTTTAGCCACAGTAATTTCCATAGCAGCAATCTCTGAGAGTCTGTCCCAGGTGTCCCGTGGGCATACACTGTCAGCAACATGTGCTGACACCACTCCTATCCACCAGCCTGTGTGGAAATCTCCAATGTGTGTGTGACACAGCAAAGAAAACAAGATGAAGATGTGCATCTGAGAATGGCCTGAGGCTGATTTATTCCCCCTGCTGTGTGGGAAAATCCTACCTTTTTCAGAAAATGGGTTAAAAATCACTCTTAGGGCTTCTGCATATCTCAGAAAGCATCGTAACGCCTTTAATTTCGCAAAAAAAACCCCACAATTCACTGCCTGAAGGACAAAATCCTACAGGCCTAATTTAATTAAAGAGATGAATGAGGGAAAATAGAGCAAACATGATACAATTATTATGTTTTAATGCATATGCAGCAATAGAATCATGTTGCATGCTTGGCATAGTCTCTTAATTCAACTAAGAGGCTTAAACCCAGCATTTTAAACAATGTTTGATCATGCAGAATTGTGTTGAAAGTTCATGTTGGGAGCTGGCTGTTTCACAGTCTCATTTGAATTACGTGCTCATGTACATGATAATACCACACTTGTTTAGATCCATTCACCCCAAAAGTTGCCACTCTGGTTGTAAATGTGCTGCTTTAGAGTGGGCAGTGCTGAGAACGTGGCTTTGGGCCATGCCGTGGCTCCCTCTGCCTTTTTCATGTGGTCTTAAGGATAGGGAAAAAGCTAATAGCAATAATAAAAAAGGATAGATGTTAAAATCAAGAAGACAGATGACTTCTGCTCAGCCTACTGGCTTAACACATGGCGTGAAGAAGCAAATGGGATGTGGTTGCAGGCCCAGGTGGATCAGAATGGATGGCTGTGTCCGAGGGATAGGGCATAGCAGCCCAGCTCCAGTGGTGTCAGCTGAGTCTGAGCATAAGGCAGCAGTGGATGTTTAGGCATGAACAAGGGCAACATAAAGGGTGTGCCACATACTAGGTAGAGCTTAAAGCTAAGCATCTGGCAAACTGGCTTTGTGCAATGGAGATGAAGGAGCTCCAGGGCTGGGAGAGGATGTGCCCTCATCGGTGCTGAGATGCAGCAATGGGGAGTGCTGCTTCGAGAGGCTGTCTGAGTGGATGTTTTTGTTCTGTTAGTTGAAATCTCTTGAAAGAATTGCTAAAGCATTGGTGGATTCCTCTGTGAGGAAGAGAGGAAGTGTTAGCTTTCACCCTAAAGTTACTTGAGCCTTCTGATTGCAATATGTGGTGTCTGCACCTCATTGTCTGTCTTAAGGGAAATGAATGACTGAAGAGGTTGAGTCTTTCTGTGGATGAGGGAATGATGGTGATGTTTCCTGATTCTCTGACCTGAAAGGCAGCTCTTGCAACCTTTTATATATATATCTCTTACTGCAATGCAAATATCCACAGGCTGCAGAAAATATTCAGTTCCAAGAGGGAATTGGCTTAGAAGTGCCAGATGCCTCCAGAAGAGTTAATCTTCCATATAAACATTTGCTCAACCTCTCAATATCAAGTCAGGAGTGTTAATGGTGTTTGCCTGTGGTTGCCTCTCTGCTGTTGTCTGATGCTCTCATTATTCCTGTGTTCTCATATGGAAACTTGTTGTACAGAGCTTTTGCTTGATCTCTAACTACCTGAAGGGACGTTATAGAGAGGCTGGTGCTGGTCTCTTCTCACAGGTAAGGAGGACAGAACACAGAACAAGGGGGAATGGCCTCAAGCTGAGGCTGGGGAGGTTTACATTGGACATTAGGAAAAAGTTTTTCATGGAGAGAGTGGTCAGGCATTGGAATGAGCTGCCCAGGGAGGTGGTGGAGTCAACCACCCTGGATGTGTTTAAGGGTCATTTGGGTGTGGTGCTTAGGAATATGGTTTAAGGTGACTCTTGTTCTAGGTTGGACTTGGTGATCCTGAGGGGCTTTTCCAATCTGGATGTTTCTGTGATTTGGGCTGGTTTTCACAAGTCTTTGCTCTTTTGCTGTTTGGTGTGCAGTAATACATCCAGTGGTAGCAGTATTGCTATGGCTAACATGAATGGAGAGTCACTGTCAGACGCATCCTGGCTCCACTACAGCTTGTGGCAGCTGTGAGGTACCTGGCAGAGTTCTGCAGGGTTCTACCTGAAAGTGTGAGAGACCTACACAGGACTTTTTGTTTTCAGAGTGCCATTACTACTCTTTGCTCAAGCAGGACAATACATGCACATCAGAGCTATGTTGGAGCTGCCTTCCACTGGAAGCTCCTGAGTGTATTTATCTGCAGGAGTGGAGTCATTGGGAGTGAAGGGGAAAAAACCCAACACTCCCAAGAATCTCTAAAACTCATGTTTGCTTTACCCAACATAAACATCTCCATAGCCAAGCTATATTCTCTTTAACTCAAATAATCCCCTTGTAAGATTTATCAGGGAGGCAAACAGATAGTTTAGCTGTTTTTCTGATTTAGTGGTAGAGATAAAAATAAAAATCAGATTGGAATGGAGGTAACTACCTGAAGGATATAAAGAAAAGCAGAGATTTCCATGGCTGAGTTGCACCCAGAGAGACCAATGTTTTGGGGACATGTCACTTTTATGTGCTCTGTGCAGAGGGACAAGAGAAATGGTTCTTGTCTACTAATAACAGAGGTGAAAATGATGAGAAGCAAGGAAACATGTCCTGGTGTGTTGCAAGGAGCTGGCAGGCACAAGCTAATGAGGCATCCTGAGCACCAGGCGTGGTGGATTCACAGTTAACTGCAGGACATCTCCCATCAAACCAAATTCTGCCTTTCTGAGGTGCCAGGAGGCAGCCTTGGCCCAGTGAACTCAACCTACACATGCCATGGTGGGTACCAAAGACTTAACTTGGTAGCACTTAGCCGCACTTGGCTGCCAGACCAGGCTAGTTCTCACTGATGTCATGACCTTTACAGCTCCAGAAGGCAGAGCCAGGTCTCTAGCACAATGGTCCCAGTTTCATATCTTCAGTAAGCTCACTGATTGTACAATCTGTCCTTTCCCCCAGGTCATGGATGAAGCTGTTGAACAAGACTGGAGCTTGCACTGACCCCTGGGGCACACCACTGGCTACAGACCTCCAGCTGGACTCGGTGACTGTCGCTGGTATTACAGCATTAGACCTGCAGCAGGTAATTCTCACTCCCTGTGTGGCTCTGTGGGATGTTGTCTGCAACAAGCAAGTCTGGGCTGCTTTTATCTTGCAAAAGAAAAAAAAATTGTTTGTGTGCTCTATGAACTTAAACTTGGTGATAAAAACAGTGGGAGCCAATCTGAACAAACTATGGAGGTGGTTTGCGATCAGGTGCATGGTACACACTGTCCCAACTTAGAGCCTTAATTAGCTTGAACACAAATTAAGCCTGCAAATTTCCTTTCTGGGCTGAGGAAAGAGAAGTGGCAACAATTCAGCCTCCTTGCTGTCACATGGCCTCTCCTCCTTCAGCTAAACCTGCTGAGCTGAGGCAACCCATGCTCTCCTGACTAAATGCTGACTGCCAGAAGCACTTAGAATGGGATTCACAGGATGTTCTGATTAAGATCTGAATCCTTGCAAACAACAAAATCCAAGGAAAAGAAGAAAAGCAAAATCCAACCCCCAAACGAACAACAGCGCAGGGCTTGAATTTGCAAGTGAAATTGTATTTCATGCACAATTCAGAAGAAATTGTGAAGTCTTCCCAGGCATAAGAACTGCTTCAGTTTCATGTAGGTGCAGCACATGTCCAGAGTCTTGCCAGGGCTCTTTCTTAGTTTATGCTTAGCAAAAAGCATTTTGAGGTGAGAACAACAAAACCCACCACCAGTAGCTTCTCTTCTCATGGCCATCTGCTGTTCACCAGGTTGAAGTCCATTAACCCCTCAAAAGGACTTGTTCATAATGTCTGAATGGATAACACAGGTATGAATTAAACAAAGCCAAACACCAAAACATGAAGAAATGAGAATTGTCTCAGCTTACTGACACTAAGGTTAGGCTAGAGAGAGCTCTCTCCTTTCCACCTAATCCTTTCCTAACAGTGGGCTATTGGTTTCTTTCTTTGTGCCCATTATTCCCCTTGGGTTGTATCTAGATAGAGGTCCCCATCAGACATCATGAGTTAAAGTGCATCTCTCTCTCTCCAGAGCCTTTGCACCTCTCTCAGATCCACCAAGGCAAACCCATTTTTTCACCTTCAGACTTCTTTTGCTGCTTCCTTACCTACATGACTGCCTGTCCATGCTTCTTCATTAGATGTATGAGTTTTATTCTTTCAAATCTTATCTAGAAATACATTTTTAATCAATTCTGCAGAGATTTGGAGAAATATGAATGACAGCCTCTTAATATTGCATGATTTCACAGCAACTGCCACCTAGGGCTTGTATGATGATGGAGTTTATGCAGCCAGAAGGGCAAGTTGTTCTGCAGTTAAACAGGAGAAGCTGTAGTTGTGTCACAATCTGCCATCTGTCATGAAAATACAGCTGAAAAGGCAGAAAGGGTGGAATTTACAGCCTGATTGCATACTTTCAGTGCCCGGTGTCCTCTTCATTCTGCAGAAATACTACCCAGCTTCAACAAGGCAGAATTGTGGTTGGCCGGGATTGATGGATGTCTGTGAAGATGGCCATATGGTGCTTAGCGATGGATGGGTGACCATCTGCACACAAATGAATGATAGGGGCTCTTCCTGAAGATACTCCCCAGATGGCAGCAGCAGAGGCACAGCCTTTCTGTGCCTGGTTGCACATGATCCTGTCATGGACTGAAGGGGCAGGGTATGAAGGGAAGGGAGAACTGAAGGTATCAGACATAGTCACTTCTCCAGAGCCAGCCTAGCCACCGGTCTGAAGATCTGTCTTGGAATTGAGAGCTATCTTTGCTTTACCTCATACAGAGACCCCCAGATGGATCAGGAGAGTGAATTAGGTGTACATTTCAGGTGGCAATAGATGCTGAAATAACCACTTAGAAAAAACAGAAACAGGACAGCTCCTAGAATCACAGAATCAGCCAGGTTGGAAAGGACCTTCAAGATCACCAAGTCCAACCAGTCACCTAACACCTAATTAACTAAACCGTGGCACCAAGTGCCTCATCCAGGCTCCTTTCAAACTTCAGGGATGGTGACTCCACCTCCATGGGCAGCCCATTCCAATGGCCAATCACTCTTTCTGTGAAGAACTTGCTAATATCCAGCCTAAACCTGCCCTGGCACAGTTTGAGACTGTGTTCTCTTGTTCTGTCACTGGCTGCCTGGCAGAAGAGACCAACCCCCACCAACAGAAGTCCTGCCAGGGCTAAGTTATGGCCCCTGTCTTGGCTGTGAGATTCAGAAGAGAGACTACCTCCAGCATTTTGCCTGTGAAGTGCTGAGAGTGGCATTTATTGTCTTCTGAGATTCCAAACCCAGGCAGCTGAAGGGATGACCTGGCCCTGCCACAGACAGTAAGACTACGTAGCATGCACTGACTGGACCACACCAGGCTCTTTCTACCTGATCTTCTAAAGTGTTCTAATTAAATTTCATATTCAAATTATGTAAAGATCTGTGCATGCCAAACTTTTGAAAGATGTCAGTGTGACTTGGGAACATGCAGCTCAGTGCCTCGGAGTCATAAATGCCCAGTTCCCAACAGGGAGTCCCATGGGATGCTGATCTCTGTGGCCAGGCACATGGATGCTTCTAAAGGTTTCAATGAACAAGATGTACCTGAGCTGGAACTGGGTGAGCTTCTTCAGAGCTCCCTGCTAGCAACTCCACCACCAGACTGTTCTCACCTCCAGCACAGCAATCACACTGCTCTTTTAGCAGTTGGCCTTGCCTGTATTTTCAAGCACAAAGCCAGAAGGAAGCTGCATAATGCAGTTAATTTAAATGGACTGGTTCACTTAAAAAAAAGCAAAAACCAAACCAAAAACCTTCTGCTAATTCCTGCTGTTTCCCAAGCTGCTAAAAAAAAAAAAAAGTTAAATTAAAAAGGCAATAATTTATGCCATTGTAGACAAGTAAAACAGCAAAATTGATTGTATTTTAATTTTAAAAATTTCTTCAGTCTTGCAAAATTGAGAGAAGATTTAAAACTAGATGAAAGGAAGTGAAAGAGGATAATGAAGAAGAAGAGGTAGGCTTTGCCTCAGAACAGGTTTCTTGTTTTAGCTGAACGTATCAGACGTCTTCATGTAGGAATGTGAAGAATATATAATTTTCTTTTTGCTTGTCTAGGATCTGTTGGAAGGGAAGGCCACTCAGCCAAGAGGGGATAAGAAAACAAAGCTATTCTCAGCTGTGCAAGTTATTCTGCTTAGGCTGTTACAGCTTTTGCCAGCTGGTAATTGAATTTACCATCCCAAGAACGCACAAGGATTCCTCCTGCTCCTGCAAATCACGATGTGAGCTCCAGGAAATGAGATGGGACCTTCTCAAAGGAGTGTGTAAGCTATCCCCATCCCTTCCACATGGTGTTCTTCAAATGAACAGTGCTGCCTGCTTAGGCCATGTGAGCTCTAGCAGAAGGTGGCTGGAGAAGGGGGCTGCAGCCTGTTTCGTGTTTGCACTCTGCCTTAACTCCAGCTGTACAGTTGCTGGTATCAGTTGCAAATGGTCCTAATGCAGAAGGAAAGAGTTGCTGACAGAGAGCAAGTCTCACGCAAATGCTTTTTGGTGCTGGGCTCAGGGTCCCTGTGAAGTGGGGCAGACGGTGACAGTCTTTGGGGTTGGATTTGTACAGGAGTGCATTCAGCCAGATGTCTTTCTGGTACACTCCAGTGCTGCATTTGACATGGATGAATCACTTAGATTCTGTCACCTTTTGTAATTTCCTATAAATCCATAGATACTTAAGCTGGCTTCCCATCACTAAATAGTGTAATGTGTCTTGCTGACAGTGACAATCATTGCTTCTTTTTTGTTGAGCCAGACAATTTGTGCATGACTAAAATATATTCACTGCTCCTGATGTGAAGACATCTAGAGATGAAACTTATTCTGCTGCAAGCTGCAGCCTGAGCTGTCCCCTAGCCTGTGACCCCCATCCTTGAGCCCTCACCCCGTGGATGAGCACTGGGGTGGCCCTGTGTTTTATATAAGCTCCAGATGTGCTGCACAGGGAAAGGAAAATTTTGTTTCACCTGGCTATGTCTGCCCCAGCAAATCCATCTAGAGAACATGATTGGAAATCTGATGATGCAGTTTAATTATTCAGCTAATTGGTAGATGAGTTGATTTTTGTGTCAAGCTGTGCAAGCTAGTCAGTGGGTTTAGAGTCATCCAAGCCCAATACAAGTCTGTTTGACATGCCTCTGATAACCTTTTCCTTTTCATTTTTTGCCTCTTTGCTAGCAGAGAGGTTAACATTATTTATTCTTCTCAGAAAGAAAAAACAATATCAAGTATTCTAAGAGCTGTGACCTGAAGGCTTTCTTTGTGTTGTGCAGTCAAGGGCAAGGCTTGTGGAGAGGGAGATGACAGTGTGGATCAACACGATGCAAATTACTCAGCTGAAAGGAAAAGAAAGAAAGAAAGAAAGAAAGAAAAAAACCAAACCACTAACCACACAGCAAAAACCTGGAGACCAAATATTTGCTGGTAAGTGCAGCGAAACGTGTACAAAGAGACAGTTGTGTTCAGAGTTGCAAAGACCAAATTACCTTCCTAGTAAAAGGGCTGCTAAGTGATGCTTCCAACCCACCAGCAGCTGTTTCTTGCTGACGTTGGTGGCTTTTCTGTGAAATAATGGGACAATTATGCCTTGTTGACCTCAGAAACAAGAGAGAAGCAGGAGTGGGTCAGGGCACGCCGCCATGGCAGCAGAGCATCACCTGTCGGCAGCAGCTCCACGGTGTCTCTAGGACAGGAAACCTGAATTTTATTTTTATTGCAAATAGCTGCTCTGACTCTGGTTGTCAAAACCTGCTCAGTCCCACACAATAGCTTTGACCCAGGAAAAATGTGTGAGCAGGTCCTCAGGCTGAGCTGGAGTGGCTGGAGACAGTTGTTGTCCCCTGCTGTGGTGCCAAACCTCCCTTTCTGGGCTGCGAAGAGCAGGGGACTGTGGGAGTGCTGCAGCAGTGCAGATGGGCTGAGCTGCAGAAGGTAACAGAGCACTTCCCCAAATTTTCTCTCCAGTGCCTTAGCTTCTGAGGCTAATGAAGCTTTGAGGGATAATGTGAGTTGCTGCATAAATTGATATCCTTTGCTAATTGCATCAGCATTTTGCTTTGATGAAAGCCTAGTGTAAGGTGCCAAGAAACTAATAGCATACAACATCAACAGCTACTCCACAAAAAACAAAAGTTGTTGATTGATTGAACCTCTGATGATTCATAAAGGCATGAGTCAGCTCTCCAGGAGATGTTGTTAAAGGGGTTCAGTTGAAGACTGTTTCAACATGGTAAAGAATCATCCCTTTATAAACCAAACAAACATTATCAGAGCACCATTCAGGCTACCAAGATGAAGGTCACCTTGTTCTGCGCACCGAGATGAGACTCATCGTCACTCACAAGTTGTTTCAGTCCTCTGTAGGTTTTTCCACTCTTTGACTGCCAGCCAGTCATCTTATCCCAGATGCAGAAAATCAGGTGGCAAGAATCACTGTAAAAGGTCTTCAGAGCCAAATTGCTGGCAGACCAGAACTGCTGTGAATGCCTCACAAGCAGATTTGTGGCCAAATTGGATTGAGGCAGATGATCTCTTCTTAGCTTGGGGTCTGACAGAAGGAAAAGCCCTGGTATTCTTGCATGCTGCTGCCAAGCACCTCTGTGTCAGATGGTTTGTAGTAAACAAATTGTTATTACCTGACAGTTGGTTGGAAATGGAAACTCATTCACTCAAGTTTGCTGAGGACAGAAAAGAGCCTTGTGAAGCAGTGCTGTTCACAGAGGGCCTGCACAGCCACAACTGTTCCTGACACTGCCAGGTCGATGCACCTATTTTGGACGCATATCTTGAGCTTGTGGCAACCCCCTGTTACTGCTAGGGTGTTGACAAATGCATTTCATATCTGCAGCTTCTGTGCTCCAATAAGACCCCTCTCCAGTGCTGCTCTGTTGTGGTGGTTCGGCAGTCAGCTGGAAGTTAAGGAAATGAAGCTTTATATTTACAGCTTTGCACAATATACAAGAAGATATTTTCAATATATTGCAGATATTTACAGATACATACAATAAAAAGGTAACACAGAAACACTACAGCCCTCCCAGAGATCAGAGTCCCTAAGAGGGGTTTTCAACCCCTCCTTTCAACCCCCTTCCACCTTTCCCCCACTTCCCAGTCTTATCCCACTATCTGTCTTATGTGCCAGGTAAGCAAGGTAGATCAGACAGGGGATTTAGTAGAGGAAACTGGTTAGTGAATTTACACAGATCCAGCTAAGAAGGGAGTGAGATGAAGCAGCCAGAATGGCTCAAACCTCTATGTTGTGTCTTTGTTTGCATTCTAACTTTTATAACATTTTTCAGTAACCTATGAGTGAAGTAGAATCATCAGTGTTATCCTTTCTCAGCCTATAGCCTAATTTTTCATTAAAGTCCTTCAATTATTTCAAACCAGCACATGCATGAACCAGAGATGTTCATGTGGGCAGTTTGCAATGGAGACATGAAAGCCAAGAGCGGATTTTGCTTTCCCACTGAGGGGAAAGCCAAATAAGGACTGAGCATCCTTAGTTTGTTAGACATAATTTGTTATAAAAACTGTTAGCAATGATGGCGAGGAGATGGTTGGTTCTGCACTGGCTTGGGAGGCAGTGTGGGTGCTCACTCAGCCAGCAGCACAGGAACAAAACCAAACAGGCTGACAGATGCTGCAAATGTGTAACTCCCTGTTAACTGCAGCCAAAAGCACTGCTGCCTCATGTCAATATTTAGCGACGCCAACCAAGTGTGAGAAAGTTTGAGCAGAAAGTGGAAAAGGACCCAGAGGTGGAGAGCTGTGGGACAGCGCTTCAGGGGGGTGCATGCACCCGACTGCCTGTGGGAGTCAGAGCTTAAAACATGTTAGTGGTCTAGAAAAATGCCCAAAAGCATCAATCATGTCTGAATGAAGCCAAAACTGAAGGACACCACTGAAACCACACCGGGAATGACAGAGGGTTGCCCACCAAGTTTTCCTTGCCCTTCAACTCCTGGCTCCACTGGTTCACCTGCATGACTTTTACCCCTTCTCATCGATAGCAAGTGTGTTACTGGAAAGCCTTATTGAACAGCACATGAATGTCCATGGGAAAATCCATTGCTAAAGAGATTTCTGAGGACAAATAATTTCAAGGCAATTTAATTTATTTCTAAGATGGAGCTGTAGTGTGTCTTGATCTGTCTTTATCTGCACAGGACTTTTGATGCTACGCCTGTGACATTCCCTTTAAGCACCAGACTTGGTAGAGTTAAGTAACGGCTGGGCTTGGTGATCTTAAACATCTTTTCCAGGTGAAATGGCTAAAAATAATTTGCACTAAGGTGGGATATATTACAAGTGGAAGATTGTTTACAAAGAGCAGTGAGTAATGGTCTGAGCACTGAAATGATTTAGAGGCAAAGATAAGTCCAGTTTTGCTGCACATCAGGGAGGGGTGCACTGAGGGGCAGAAAGGGCCCCAGGGGAAAAACAACAAAAATAACTCAAGCTTTTTTAAAAAAAATCCTTATCAGAATCTGTGATTAGAACAGAGTTTGTTTAGTCCATGAGAGAGACAGCTGAGGATGAATAACAAACCTTTTTGTCTGAGATGACTGCAGGCGAGTGGTGAGCTGACAGGGAGCAAGAGGTAGCTGGCACAGCAGCAGCTGGGGCTGATGGGGTGGGAGGTACTGGGGTGAGGAGCTCATTGTCCCCCCTACCCCATGCCAAACCTGGGTGGTGGCATTGCAATGTGAAGGACCTTTTTAGTTCTCCTGTACAGTGCAGGCATGGTCTACTTGAATCTGCCCTAGTGCAGGGCTGGGGTAGCAGCAGCAATTGCTGTCTCTTCACCATCCCACATTACAGAATCATAGAATGGTTTAGGTTGGAAGTTACCTCAAAGATTCTAGTTCCAACCCTTCTCCATGGGCAGGGACACCTCTCACTAGAACAGGTTGCTCGAGGTCTCATCCAACCTGGCCTTGAACACCTCCAGGGAGGGGCCATCTACAGCTTCCCTGGACTGGTTCCTGGGACTCATATTCTCAGATCAGAGCCTCTGAACACCATTCGAGGCAACCTTCTGGGAGTTTTGTCCTGGTGCTCAGGCTGTGGTTGTGCTTGGAGAAGTCAGTTTGTGCTTGCATCAAGTGTAAGCTGATTAAAATAAGTTCATGTGACATTCCTGTGATCCTGGGCAGTGGTGGCTAAATCACAGAGACCCACCTTTAAATCCTGTCAACATGAAGAATCTGCACTTGCTTAACCTGGCTCCACTTTTCACGTTAATTTAGTTAAAAGAATTCAAGTTGCAGTGTACTGGAAGAGTGGCTTATTTTAATTAATCTTAAGCCAGTTTCAGATCAAGTGCAATAATGAGCAACGAGTTGCCAAAAGTGATACTTGTCTGTGCAGGGATTTCCCTGTTTGTCTCAATGGGGTTTCAGTCATGCTATTATTTAAAATGATGCAACTTGTATGTGTAAATGCTTGGATCATTTAAGCAATCTTAAAAATTTTACTCTAAAACCTTACAGATTGAAATCATAGAGTCCAGCAGAAAAAGCGTGTGAGAGAGGCTCTAGTGTGTTATTTTCATTACTCAGGTGGTTTGGTTATTGGATTTCTCTTACCCTGACAGTGACCTGCAAGCTTGGGTGCTGAAGAGTTGTGCAAGGGAGGTATGAAGGAGCTGAAATCAGGTCTTCAGCTTCTCTTTTCCACCTTGTATTATAAGTTTCTTCTTGTTGGTTTGTTATTGTGGTTTTGTTGTTGTTTTTGAGTAGTTTCTGTTTTTCTGGTGGGTTTTTGGTTTTGGTTTTGTTTTAAACAGCATGATGAAAGCAGTGGTGTTGCATGCACTTGTATGGTCTGAATTTGTCCAATGGAGGGGGTGATACCGGTGTAAGTACCTGGTTGGAGGCTAATTGGAGGATTTTAATAAAAGAGAAATTAGATCATTATAGGCTGAGAAAGGAAAACAAAATTGTGTCTACTCCACACATAGGTTTGCTGACTGGTATAAAAGTAAGAACCAGAACATAGATAAGGCAGAGAGCTGCTTTGGGTCACTCTGGTTGCTGATCTCTCTCTCCCTGGCTTCTAGCTGAATCTATATAATCCAGCTGATCAATTCCTGCTTCTAACCTCCCCATGCCAATCTTCCTTGCTTACCTGGCAAGTAAGACAGATACTGGGATAAGACTGGGTAGTGGGAGGAAGGTGGTAGGGTGTTTGGGAACCCCTCTTAGGGACTCTGATCTCTGGGAGAGGTGTGGTGCTTCTGTGTTACCTTTTTACTGTATATATCTGTAAATATCTCTAATATTATTGTAAATACCTGCTTGTGTATTGTGCAAAGCTGTAAATATAAAGCTCCATTTCCTTAACTCCCAGCCAGCTGAGCCTAGTCTGGGTGATTTCAAAAGTGTGTGTGGGCAGAGAACTGCTGAACCATCACATTCTTAATTGATGCCCAGTGTGGGGCAGATAGAGGACAGCTTGTCACATTCTTACCCTAGCCTCTGCCATAAAAACTATGATTGTACCATTTATTGATACAGTGTAGGTGCTCTGTGCCATGAGTGCCCACATGTGTGGATCCCAGCCCTTCACTGATCCACAGAAACATTTGTGTTGGAAATGATGACCAAGTCCAATCGATAACCCTACTCTGCAAGGTTTATCCTAACCATATCCCCAAGCACTACATCCAAATGACTTTTGAACATGTCCAGGGATGGTGACTCTATCACCTCCCTGAGCAGCCCATTCCAATGCATGACTATTTTTTCCATGAAAAGAATGTTTCTAATGTCCAGCCTAAACCTACCCAGTCACAGTTTGAGGCTGTTCCCTCTTGTTCTATCACCTTTGCTTCCCCACAGCTAATTGCACAATTTTTACAGATTTTTTGTGTTGTACTTTATTTTTTTCAGAACCTAACTCAAATTTATGCATGAAAACTGATAGAAGCATAATTCCTAACTCTTCCACAGGTTTCTTGCTTTTATAGTTTATGTCTCAACACTTGATGTTACCCATTGTGCAAAGATCAGTGTGCCAAAATGAGGTAGATTTAAAGTGAAGACAATTCTGCTTCTGAGCGTGAGGGAAAAAAAAAAGAGGTGAGATATTTTCCTATAGTTAGTCAAAAGAATTCAAAGGAAGTTTAAATCTTTCAATTTTCTTTGGCTCATGGGGAAGATGAAAAGCTTTTGACCTCCAGTAAACCAACTGCATTCATGTGGTAGCTCTGCAGATAAATAAAATGTCCACCCAGACAGAATATTGATTACCTGGGTACTATTTGCTGAATTACAAATAGGACCATCAAAAGCAATGGCACGAAAGTATCACAGAATACATCAGAGCATCTAAAGTCTTGGGCTTAATGTAAATAGACAAGTTAAATAAGTGATATTAAACTAACAAGGCTGAGAAATAACAAAATGCTACTGCTCCTTTGCATTATTCACAACAGTGGTAGGTCCTCTGCATCAGCTACCTCCCCAGCATCCATCACTCACTTTGGCACTTGATTTAGGGTGTGGTGGAGGGAGTGGGAAATGTAAAAGGGGCTGGACTTCTCATGGAAAGTTTGGCTCACAAGTTCTTCCTTCATCTACTAGTACTGAGACACCAGGTTTTTTACTTCCTAGAGAAGGAATTATCCATTGGTGGTCATTGCAGTTGCATTTTTTGAAGTGTGGGTTATGAATTACAGCAGATTGATGAGGTGGCCACCTCCTGGGTCTTGTGATGATGCTGGCAGTGTCATTGCTTGAGAAAGGTTACCCCTAGGGTGGCCAGTCTTAGCCCCCAGTGGTGGCCAGTCTTACTCCATGGTGTAACCAACATTTAGGGAGGCCTCTGGCTAGAAGTAAGGTCATGATAGTTATCTCCACAGAGCCCTGGAGGAATATATCTGCCTGGTCATAAAACAAATAAGCAAACCCCAAAACAAAACAAAGAAAGAAGCAAATCTCAGTGTCCAAATCTGGGCATTTTGAGCAATGCCAATTTCCGAGCAGAGACCTGTGCAGAGTTATCACAGGTGGGTCTCTGGGCGGGAGGTTGTAGGGAACAGGATCACCTTTCCTGCCTCTCGGGAGGATGTTGTATATGTGGAGCAGGGTGGCATGGGAAGCAAGAAAAGAGGAGAGGGGATTACGGGCAATGAGGCGTGAAAGAGATAGACACTTCTTTTTGTCTTTCTCCTAGAAGCAAGATCTGGCCGATCCCACTGGGCATTGTACATCTTCTGCTATCAGAGGGAACTGAAGATATTTTGTCAGACAAGGTAATTTGAAATGGAAATGAATTTCTTACTCCTAAATAGGGATACTCACTTCCGAAGGAAAGCCGAGAAATGAAAGATAACCTACATCGACTCCACAACCTGCAGCAGGCTTCAAAGTTACAGAGATACTTGCATGAAAGAAATTAAAATAAGCAACCTTTGCTCCTCTTGTATTTGTGCAGGAAGCAGTGATAAAATGCATTCTCTGTTTCACCTTCTCTGCAGAAAGTACACAAGCTGCAATTAATTCCAAGTGTAGCAGCACTGCTGGAAGAAGTGATCATAAACTAAACCTAAGACTAATAACCTGGGCAGTAATATTTCTAAGTTGAGATAATTTTGGACTTGTCATCTTTGGCTGAAGTTCTAAGCTAGGCATATTTTCTTTTGTATTAAATATATTATGTGTCATGAAGTAAAAATGAAAATAACCTTGGACTTAATTTAAAAAGCTATCTTCAGACAGAGCTGTAAAGTCTGTTTTGTTTGACTTTTCTTGGAAGACAGCAGGCTTCAGACTGAGAGCATATGTGCTGCAGGAGATTCAGAATGATCCTTCAAGCAGACATGAGCACCTCCAGTAGTTATTGCTGTAGGGTGTATACCTTTAGCTCTGAGCAGACAAGCAGGATGTGTCTGGGGCTGACAGCTGGATGTACACTTTCATCCTGCTAGGGGTTGACTATGAGAATCTTGAAAGAAATATATTGAGAAAGGGACCTCTATTTACAGTAATTTCTGCTATTCAGGGCTGATCTGAAGCCAAACAGTCTCACAGGGATCTGCTGAATTACTGCATGGTTTCAGAAATGAGCTATTGACCTCAGTTCTGTTTGAAAGACTTCTATGTTGCTGGGCTTTTGTGAACAGGGAGGGGGCTGAACTCACACAAACACTGGCTTGGACCCAAAGAAGCAGAGCAACAGATTAAAGAGATAAGCTGCATGGAGGATTTAATAGCCAAAGAGAAACAGGCAAGCATCAGGACTTGTGCTGGTATTAGGCTGGTGAAGTAGGACTGTGAAAGCATGTGTTAAAAACCCAGCAGGTGGAGACCAGGGGTTTCAAGAAAAAGCAAAGAATTGTGCTCAGTTCAGTATCTAAATATCTTAAAAGCCAGAAGTTAATCGATGGACAGACAGATGAACTAGCATCAGTTCCTTAGTGTTAGAGGGAGAATCACTAAAAGCAAAGATTGATTGTTAGGCTTCTGCATGACTACAGCATGGGCTGTGTCATCACCCCAGGAAGCTTCAGCAGGGACCTGATAGGATTTGCACATAAAAGCTGCTTTGAGCATCACGTGCTCGAGCACATATCTGGGGAGGTTTCCTGCATTTTCTGCTGTCACAGGGGTGGAAGTCGGGACAGTGCGACCGGGCTCCAGGGCTCGCTGAGCCTGGGCTGGGCTGCCAAAATTCCACCTCTGCCTGGAGTTTTGTTTGCGTGACTTGGTGCCTGTGAGGTAAGAGATAAAGTGGAGCCTTGTGGGATTATGAACACAATTTCTAATCTTTATCCTCCGGGTTATGAATGGCATGGTTACAGGTTAATAATTAACCAGGGAAAGGTAATGAAAATGCGTATGTCAGCTGCACTGATCACTGAAGCCCTTTGTTTTCCTGTGGCTTCACACATTTTGGAGACAGAGGTATTCTCAGAAATGGGTTTGCTGATTTGTTTGCATGTGGAGACATTTAGTTCATATCCCCAAATTTCTCCTCACCCACTTGACTGCCCAGATGCTGCTGCTCTCTATTAGCTGCCTCTCTCCAGGCAGGATTACTGAGGAAGAGAATAACCTTAAAGCTAGGAGGCTTGAAGAATTAAATAGGGGTCTAATAAATGCATCAACAAAAGCAAGTTTTAGCTTGATGCCCAGCTGGAGAAACATGATCCTTATAGCATCAAACTGTCCTCCTGCCATCAGCAGCAGACAAATGAAAATCCTCATCCATGCAGACAGATGCTCTCTCTGAATTCTCTCAGGGATGGCACACACGAAAATCACGAATCTGGGTCACATTTTCCCCTTCTCCAATCTCTGTATTCATTGTAATAGGTGAATATTTTTTATTACTGATGATTAATTATTTTCCTGTGTTCTTGTGTTCCCCGGTTGGGCACACACCAACGAGGCAGTAAAATCCTGGTGACATCTAGCGGCTGCTGGGAATTCGCAGGGAGAGGAG
>VWZI01020605.1:429548-447631 GCA_013396835.1 Psilopogon haemacephalus | reverse complement strand
AGGGGAGGGGAGGGGAGGGGAGGAGAAGGAGAGAATACCTTTGTTCAGGACATTGCAGCATGCCCTTCACCAAACAGAGATGGAAATGCCGAGCCTTTCATGACCAGCAGGCTTAGATAACTAGAATTTAGATACCTTCCCATCTTGCTCAAGAACGATATTGCTAGGATTTCTTTGGGTAGTGCAGCTGTCCAAGCAGTGTCATGCTCCCATGCCATCCCCAAATTCCTGGTCACACTCAACACCTAGGATGATTTGGAAAGACCAGATATAGGCAGCACCACCAGAACAGCCTTTTGCCTCCCAAATGCTGCTCTCCTTTAGGTCAGAATCCTCTGTCCCACCACTGCACTCTCCATGGCTGGTGCACTGACCAGCACCCACAGATTGGCTGCTTGCTGCTGTGTGACACAGAAGGCTCAGTTTGCAGGTGTGTTGAGAGACAGTCAGGCCAACTACAGGAATATTTTGAAAAGTCAATTGGAAAATGTCATTATGTATTAATCAGCAAAGATAAAAAGAAGTATTCTGTGAACCTGGAAGGTTTTGAGATGGGCTGCTAGAATATGGAGTGATTTCATGCCAGTAGAAATGGGACTTAGATATGGAACATTGATGTGATTTGAGTTTAAACACACAGGTTGTGCAGCCTGCAAGAGCAGGCTACTGCCAAGGTATGTCAGAGGTACATAGGTAAGTATGGTTGAGGTTGTTTTGTTTGAAAAAACAAATGCAGCAAGGCAGCAGCATCAGGTCTTGGAGGGCAGCTGTTTCCCCCAGGGCAGGCTCAGGGAAGGGTTACCCCTGCTGTAAGTTGGAATGCAGATGCCAGGTAGATCTCTGTTCATTGCTCTCCACTGCTCGCTTTGAATGGGGAAATAGACTTTGGTGTTTGTACTGACAATGAGTGACATCGTGTTTGGGTTCTGCTCAGATAAATCACTGACAATTTCAGAGTGACTAATCTGAGGACAAGGCTGACACATGGCAGCACCATATTTCTGATGGTGTGCTCTCCAGACTTCAGCATGCAACCACTGTCATCTGGGCACTGCCTCATGCAGCCACTGTTTGTCAGATTAAAAAATAGAACATGTACACACACACAGAAGAGCCAGCAGCAATTAAATGTGGTGAAATAGATAGCAGAGGTGTATCTACAAGCAGGTCGTTCCTCCCCGTGCACCGTCTGCTGCTGCAGTCACACATCTCTGTGTGCTCCTCTGGCTATGCAGACAAATTGGCTCTGGGTCGCTGACAGCAGGTCAGCAGCTCTCACACAACCTGTGCTCATGGTTTGTTGGGACAGTTTGAGGGTGAGAATGCTTGGGGAAATAGAAGGGAAAAGGAAGCTTGTGATGATGAGTTTGGCAGGTTTCAGCACGACCAATCAAAGCAACATGGTCCAGCTGCTGATGTGACTGGATATGAGGGTTGTATCCATTGTGTGTTTGCACAGCAATATGCCTGCAATTATTGAATGTATTTACACCCATTAGAGTTCAGTACAGAGAAGAGAACCTCTTCCCCCTTCTGTCTGGGCCACAGTGCTCACAGCCCCTGTACACATTCTCTGGCCAGTTAGAGCTCAAACCACCAGCACCTTTCTATGGGGAAATAGCAAATTGCCTTCTTTGTAACAAGAACCTAGGTTAAAACTGATGCTGGGCTGCATTGAAAGAAATGTGGCCACCCAGTTGAAAGAGGTGGTTCTGCCACTTTGCTTTGGGAAGACCTCACCCTGGGGGACTGTATCTATCTCTGGAGCTGTTAACACAGGAAGGACATGGACCTGATAGAGCAGGTCACAAAGATGGGCCCCAAAGATGATCAGGGGCTGGAGAAGCTCTCCTCTGAGGACTGGCTGAGGGAGCTGGGATTGTTCAGCCTGAAGAAGAGAGCTCCAGGGATACCTAATAGTGGCTGTCCAGTACCTGAAGGGGGACCCCAAGGAGGCTGCAGAGGGACTGTTTATGAAGGCCTGCAGTGATAGGGGCAATGGTTTGAAACTAGAGGAGATTTAGATTGGATGTTAGGAAGGACTTCTTTACCACGAGTGTGGTGGAACACTGGAAGAGGTTGCCCAGGGAGGTGGTTGAGGCCCCATGCCTGGAGTATTCAAGGTCAGGTTTGAGAAATTTCTGAGCAACCTGATCTAGTGGAAGATGTCCTTGCTCACTGCAGGAGGGTTGGACTAGGTGACCTTTGGAGGTCTCTTCTGACCTAAAGCATTCTAAGAGCCTGTGATTCAGTACCATCCAGGTGGCAGCCAGGCTGCAGGAGATTACAAGAGGAGGAAAGAAAATCGCTCAAGGAGGCAGGCTGCAGAGGTGGAAAGGCAGCAGAAGACGCTGCTGGAGAAGGCTGTTGCTTAGCATCCTCCAGCTCCACGTTGCACAGCAGAGATGGCATCCATCTCCCAATGGGAACTTGTCTCCTTCCTCTGCTGCAAAGCATGTGAGAATTGAAGCTGCTGCTGGTGAGTACTACACTTCCCCACACCCAGCATTAGCCTAGGCTGTGCAAAACACTTTGATAAGTGAGATACTGTTTATGGAAAGTATAATTTCATTTGGGGCCACTTGCATAAAGTGTGAGTCAGAGTGAATTAAAGAGGTGAGACCTGACCATGAATAAAGGTTTTAAGACCGGGGATTCATTTTTATTTGTAAGTGCCTAGTGTTATTTTTGCATTTAAGTCAAATTTTCAAAACAGAGTTGAGAGCAAGGAAACTAACAGCTCCCTGAAAGCCCTAACCTCAGGGCTTGGATGCATGAGGAACTTCAGCAGCCTTTCTCCCGTAGCCAAAGTAGATGTGAATTAAAATAAATCCAATTATGGCTACATTTTCTCTGACTGAGTGCATCCATGCAGGCTCACCATCTGCTTTAGCTATGAATTCGTAGCCCTGCATTGTTCAAGTTAGTCTTCTGGGGTATTTCTGGGTAAACAAAGATTAGATCTGCTCAAAAATATGATTTATGGTAAAGTTTATGTAAGGGTGTTCCATGTAAGTTCAGTGTCAATTTGGGCTGTTCTCCATGTAATATTACCCTGGCATTACCAGCAGGGCAAGGGAGGTGATTCTCCCCCTTTACTCTGCTCTTGTCAGACCCCACCTAGAGTACTGTGTGCAGTTCTGGAGCCCCCAGCACAAGAAGGACATGGAACTGTTGGAGAAAGTCCAGAGGAGGGCCACGAAGATGATCAGAGGGCTGCAGCAGCTCTGCTATGAGGACAGGCTGAGAGAGTTGGGGCTTTTCAGCCTGGAGAAGAGAAGGCTTCGGGGAGACCTTATAGCAGCCTACCAGTATCTGAGGGGGGCCTACAGGAGGGCTGGGGAGGGGCTGTTCACAAGGTCTTGTAATGACAGGACGAGGGGGAATGGGTTCAAATTGGCGGAGGGGAGATTTGAACGGGATGTTAGGAAGAAATTCTTCACAGTGAGGGTGGTGAGGCACTGGAACAGGTTGCCCAGGGAGGTTGTGTCTGCTCCCTCCCTGGATGTGTTCAAGGCCAGACTGGATGAGGTCTTGAGCGTCCTGATCTAGTGGGAGGTGTCCCTGCCTGTGGCAGGGGGTTGGAACTGGATGATCTTTGAGGTCTCTTCCAACCTATACCATTCTATGATTCTAACTGGTGGGATGAAATGTGTGCTAACTCTGAACATGCAGTCCCTCACTTTGGGTAGGCACTGGTTCAGCTTGGGGTTTCATTTGAAAGGGTTCCTGATTGAGCTGACTTATGTTGAAACAAGTCAAGGACCTGGAAAAGAGAGTCTGTGTATAGGGAGTTTCCCATCTTTAAATGGGGCTTAACCTTGTCATGCCTGTCACTGAACCGTTTCAACACTTCTTTTTTGTATGCAAAATCAGGTTCCAAGGTAATTTATAACCCTTCAAAACAAATAAGAAAATTCATGCAATTCCTTATGAGGAGAGTGCTATATGCACAAAAACAGATCTAGGATGTAATTTTCATTAGTTAGTCACTTTAGTCCTTTGGTTTCTTAGTCCTTTCTTGCCTTTTTTTTTTTTTTTAAACCTTTTTCACCAGTTGTCGTGATGAAGACCTTCCAGCATCATTCCTGGCAGAGGAACCCAATGAAAGAGCTGATGTTGCAAGTGTCCATCATGGAAATAGGCCCCTGGGGCTGCAACCTTTAACAAGTGAGTGCATGCAAAGCTGGGGTGCTGCACCCAACACACCCCAAACACACTCCTGCCCCAGGCAAAGCACTGGTGACTCCATATTAACTCTAACCAAGCAGTCTCCAATTAGCAAGGACATGCTTCTGTGTCCTGGCCACTAATCTAACATGGATGTGGTTATATTAACAAGGTTCACAGTAATTTTTGGGGATTAGCCACATAGCCATAACATTCAGGGACAGGACTTTAAGAAGTCTCTTTATCTTCTGATTTGTGTGTAGCTGTTACTCAGGAGGCAAAATGTGTTGTGTCCTCTTGGGTATGCTGTGGAGGAGAGTTTCTAGAAAGATGAATGTGTTGTGTCAACTAAACAGAATTCCAAAGAAATTAGATCTTGCTGTGGCTGGCACAGAAGGTAAAAGTTGTCTGACCTCATGGGAACCAACAAAGCTTCTCTGGTGGCTCCACAGAAAGATAAAATGTTGGTCCAGAAGGATTGTTGCACACCTAGGCTCTTTTTAACAAGTCCTGAAAATATAGGCTCATCATCACTGCTGTGATCTACCTGCACCTGAGTAGGGCATTTGACTCTGTCTCATGTGACATCTTGGTCACCAAACTGGAAAAACACAGACTTGATGGGTGGAGCACTGCTGGATAAGGAATTGGCTAAATGGTCACATGCAGAGAGTGGTGATCAAGGGCACAATGTCCACCTGGAGACCAGTGCCAAGTGGTGTCCCTCAGGGGTCAGTGCTGGGCCCAGTGCTGTTTAACATCTTTGTCAGCGACATGGACAGATGAGTCGAGTGCACCCTCAGCAAGTTTGAAGGTGACACCAAGCTGTGTGGCACAGTCGACTTGCTAGAGGGCAGGGATCCACCCAGAGGGAACTGGACAGGGTGGAGAGATGGGCCCAAACCAACCTCACAAAATTCAGCAAGGCCAAGTGTAAGCTCCTGCATCTGGGTGGGCACAATCCCAAGCACAAATCCAGGCTGGGTGGGGAATGGCTGAGAGCAGGCCAGAGGAAAAAGACCTGTGGGTCTGGGTTGACAAAAAGCTCAACATGAGGCTGCAGTGTGAGTGCAGCCCAGACAGCAACTGTGTGCTGGGCTGCAGCAAGAACAGCTGTGGGCAGCAGGGCAAGGGAGAGGATTCTGCCCCTTTACTCTGCTGTCATCAGACCCCACCTGCAGTACTGTGTGCAGCTCTGGAACCCCCAACACAAGCAGGACATGGAACTGTTGGAGTGAGTCCAGAGGAGGCCATGAAGATGATCAAAGGGCTGGATCACTCTACTATGAGGACAGGCTGACAGAGTTGGAGATCTGCAGCCTGGAGAAGAGAAGGCTTTCAGGAGACCTTGTAGTAGCCTGCAGGAGGGCTGGGAAGGAACTGTTCACAAGATCTTGTAATGACAGGACGAGGGGTAATAGGTTTAAACTGGCAGAGGGGAAATTTAAACTAGGTGCTAGGAGGAAGTTCTTCACAGTGAGGGTGGTGAGACACTGGAAGAAGTTGCCCAGGGAGGTTGTGGCTGCTCCCTCCCTGGAGGTGTTCAAGGCCAGGCTGGGTGAGGCCTTCAGTGACCTGTTCTAGAGGGAGGTGTCCCTGCCTATGGCAGGGGGTTGGAACTGGATGATCTTTGAGGTCCCTTCCAACCTAAACCATTCAATGAGCCTACGATCTAAACTGAGATGGTGTCAATAACAGACTGTAATATGTTAGAGCAGCCAAGAGGTTGGGATTGGTAGAGGTGGACAGACCACAAAATTTGGATGCAGATAGAATGACAGAAGGTGTTTGTCATTTGTGGTGTTACCCCCTGCCTAGACAGCCCACCTCTTCCTACCACTTGCAGAAGCAGTAGGCACCCATGAGGCCTTAAAACCTGCTGTTGCCAGAGCAGACCTCAGCAAAGTCAGTGTGGACCAATACAAAGGGAAAGGTGTTGTTGCAGACATTGCAATTTAGCTTACATCACCCCAGCATCCCTCATATCGTTGTGGCTCCATGCAACTGCTTCACAGCAGATCTTTGTTTGCCAGGCTCCGAGGCTCCCATGGACATGGCCAAGCTCTACTGGGCACTACACTACAGGGATGTGGAACCAGCATGGCTCTCAATCCCTTCTCTTTGCTCACCAAAAGATGCCAGCAAAGAGCTTTGGTTCCTCAGGCTCAGCTGCCGGAGCTGCATGAGGAGCTTCTGCGCTGCACGCCCGGTAAGTGATTTTTCTTGAAAGACCTCCTTTTGGCATGTTCCCCAGCGGGACCCGGCACACGGAGTGAAGACATATTCTGCTGATCTGGATAATGTCATCAGATGGAGACAAATGATTTTTAAGCAGGTATTTCTGCTTGTTGCATCAGTGAAATTTTTCCAATTAAAAAAAACCCACAACCCAAGTCAGTCCCATGTGTGCCTGTGCGCGAGTGTGGTCTGAGATAGTTACATTGGCATATCCCAAAGGCTGAGTACAATGGAGAAATCAACAATTTGGGGAGCAGGGAGTGTGGATTTGAATTGGTCTGGAAGAGGTATATTCTGCAGAATCTTTTGGGGCGAGTGAAAAGAGGCAAGCTACTTTTATAGAGATTTCTGAGTCCCCAAACCTGTGTCATTAACTGGAGCTGCAGTAGGGGTGGGATGGTCAGATGTAAAGGAAGGAGAAAGGAACGCGCAGATGACAGCAAAGGAATTTAGGCTGCGTGCTTGGGAGAGAAGTGAGGCTGTTATTAAAGTGCAGCAACAAAAATTTTTAGGGCTTTTGGTCATCAAAGCTACAGTAGAATCTGGAGCTGAAAGGTGGTCTCACAGATGTGCCAGCTCCGGTGGACCACACAGAGCCCAGGGCAGAGTGTGGCTGCACATGTGCACTGGAGGGGGTTAATAACTTAGCATAAAATAAACAGGACCTGGATACATTGAGCAGAAACCTGTGTGTGCAGCCACGTGTGATGTAAGTACACACATATGTGTGTGAGTGCTTGGCTCCAAAATGGTGTGGGTTTGCAATATTCACAGCACCACAACCTAACAACTGCCCATGAAAACACAGCCAAAGCCCAGAGCGAGGCTGGCTCTCCTTTCCCATCCCAGGAAACTCTCCATCAGGACAGCAGCTGGGTGATTTTCTGATCTCTAATAAATTCTTCAAAAGGGTTTTAAAGCAAACTCACCAGAGCCCAGGAATCATGTTGGTTCCGTAGGGCTGCAGACAGAGTAAAATTACAGTGACATCAAGAGATCATAAATATTTCACAAAGGTGCTGCCAGTGAAAAAAATAAAACATTTATTGTTAGCGTTTTAAATGCACGACACACAAAATCAGACGATGAACCCAGGCCAGGGAATCAGGTGGGTTACAAATGGGGGTAGAAGATGCAAATTGCAGTGCTGCTGGGGTGATGAGGGGCAAAGTGCTGGCGCTGGTGAAGGGTTGTGGGTGGCTTTCCGCAGGGATCTTTGCCGGGTCTGTATTTCTCCCTGTTTCAGCAGAGTTTGCTGATGGTACTAAATTGCAGCACATTCATATCACAGAAGCCTGACGTTTCGGAGACTGGGAATAGAACTAATAAAATGATGTGCAGCTTTGAAAAGTACATGCTGGTCCCCAGGGAGAGGAGAGCAAAATGAACCCTGGGCCGTGGCAGGAATGTGTGGGGGTGCTGCAGCAGCTCTGCCTGTGCACTGGACCAACACTGAAGGAGCAAACGGAGAGCATACCAATCGAGCTTCAAAGCCACCATTCAGATTTGCATCTTGAATCAAAGCGGGGTTTGGGTTTGCATTCAGCAGCAGCAGGAGCTCACTGGTTTTGTGATTTTTTTTTTTTTTTAATGGAGTGTTTTCTACCTTCTACTGATTGAGCAGTGACAGGGATTTTTTTGATTGTCAGATGGGCAGCCTGACCACCGTTGTGCCCACTTGGTCAGGCTGGGCTCGAATTCTGCTGTTCTGCTAAACTACCCTGCTGTAGCTGAAGCTTTAAGTATGAACAAAAGCATTACTGAGCAGATGAGGGGAAACTACCTCTGATGATTATGGGGCAGGGCACTGCATGTTCAAGGCTTCATTGTGTACAGTGATGAGAAGTGAATCAGCTGGGCTAGCTGGAACAACAACAGCGAGAGATAACTGATGCAGCTGGTGAATTGATTTTGCAGTTTTAAACTGGGTATCTTTGTGGCCTTATAAATATGCAGTCAAATTTTCTTATGATGAAACATTCAGGAGCTGCTTCGATGAAAGTTGAGAAGGAAGCTCCCAGCCAATTTCTGAAGCCTTCCCCTGAGTCCCCAGCAGCCAGGCAGGTTTAGTCTCTCAATTATTAGCTGAAAGCAGAATATACATTCCCACTGTCTGATCTCAGATGCTGCTGGAGAATGTGCCTTAGATACATGCATAAGGGAGAGACAGATTCAGATGCTCTGGCTGCTTCTGACTGTTGTGAGCAATAGCAATAGAGCAGGAGTTTATTAAAAATGGTAGCCCAGTGTAACTGCCTGGTGTCTGTGATTAGCTAAGTGATTTTCTAGAAGGAAGAAATGCATAGTGGGACTTCAGGTGCTGCATTTCAGTAAAGTTCTGGGTACAGCACTATTTGGGAAATTATTAGCTGTGCTGGCATAGGCAGGAGTTAGGGCAATAACTGCAAAGTGGGTAAAGACCTGGCAAAAGACAGATGAGAGAGAACTGCAATCACTTTTGGTGAGGTTGCTTAGCACTTTCATGGGTGTTAAAGGGATGAGGTTCACTCATTGAAGGGTTTAGGGGCCTGCTCGCTCCATCTTCCCTTCAGGGCTGGGAAGCACCTGCTGCTTCTCATGAAAGAATCATAGACCAGTTTCAGTTGGAAAAGACCTTTAAAGTCATCACTTCCAAACATTGACCTAACACCACCATGGCCATTAAACCACATCCCCAGGTGTCATGTCTACATGGCTCTTGAACACCTCCAGGGATGGTGACTCCACCACTCCCCTGGGCAGCTTGTTCCAATACCTGGCCACTCTCTCAGTTAAGAAATGTTTCTTAACATCCAATCTAAAAAAACCCACCAAACCCACTAAAACAACAACCAACAAAACCAAAAACCCAACCAACCTGGAAGCTAAAACAAATAAAAGGTGTTGCAGCTGCTTTTCTTGCCTGGCTGGCTGCTGAGTCCTGTTACATCTCAGAAATTTCCCAAACGGTTTGCACAGCTCTGATATTTTAGCAGAAAGTTCTCCAAAGCTGAAGGGACTTCCTGCATTACCTGCCCAGGTTCAGGGTCCTGGTCTCTAGCCTCAATGACACCACCACTATATTTGCCAACATTATATTTGTCTGGGTTTGCTCTGGCCTGGGGGGGCCTGGTGAGCAGTGCTGGAGGGGAGCTGCAGTGAGATGCGAGGCGCAGCGCTGGGCACCAGTCGAGCTCCCAGCACAACTGCCGAGAAAGCAATTAAAAATAACATTAGTGTCAACCGACTAATTTAGTATTGGGTTTGGTCTCAGTGGGGCTTCATGGTGTGCCACTGAACCGTAGGCTTTTCTCCATGATAGGTCTATTTGTTTCAAACGTGGGAGCAACAGAAATGTGCCTCCAGCCACTTCAGAAGCAGGTGGTTGCTTTTCAAGGACTATTTCCCCAGAACTTCATACCACAGCTCCTATTCAGTAAAGGTTTGGAAGGGCTGATGACAGTTCTTACATCATGATGGCATCCTCAGCATCTGCCTGACCTGGATGTAGCATCAATTTGCAATGGTGAGGCAAGGAAGAGAAAGTACCATGGTAATTAGTTGTTTTTTGTTTTACCTTACAGGATGAAAATGCACAGGGCTGGTGTCACTGTAACCAGGTTTGTCATTGCACAGCCTAGGCCAGCCACCAGTTCAGATGATCAAGGATCAAAGCTGTCCTTGCTGGGAAAACAAAAAATGGTGTTGTGGGTATCAGGCCTGGGGCAGCACAGTAGGTGGAGAGCTGGTTTTCGGAAAGGACTGCTTCTTGGCACAGCTTGATTCCTGGAAGATGATTAGATTGAGTAGCTTGAAATTTTATTTTACAAGATTCACTCAGTTCCTAGCTGAGCAATGCAGAAGTGGATGTGATTTTAGATCCCACCAGCTATGGCAATTTACCCTGTCAATAGCAAATTTCTTTCCCCATTCTGCTCTCCAGAATACAACTTTTCGCACTAACTCTACCTAAAATCTGCTTTTCAGTCTCTCCCAAGCCCCAGAGGCTCTGTTCCTTCCAGCCCTCCTTGGGCAGGGCAGCATTCAGGGTGCCAGCCAGCAAAGCCATGTGTGATTTCATCCAGCTCCTGCTCCAGGTATACTTTATCTCTTTTCCATAGACATATTTGTGGTGCACATCACTTTGTGCTGTACATACAGTTATGGGTGCATGGGGATGCGGAAAAAAGCATCCAGAGGGTCTTTATGTGTCCATCAGTCCCTGCAGTGCCACTTAGAAGTCAAACCAACATCTCCCATGAGTGTGCAGCAGGGAGGAAAGCCAAGAGCTCCAGAGTCTGGGTTGCCACAGTAACCCTTGCTCTACCGCCTTTGGCTTTCACACTGGGGAAAACCTTTCACTCTGTAAACACTCAGCTCCATGGACATGCCTGACACTAATAGTGCTTGTGGTGGGGCTATTTATTGCCAAGAATCAGTGAAGAGCCTCACACAGTCATCTTCTTGCTTCTGAATCTTCCCACAACTTTCAGAATCTCCCTGACAAAACCAAAAGAACCCAATAAAGGTAAGTCTGGGAGTGCTTTTTGAACCTCTCTCCTTTCTTTTTCCCAGTTGCCATTCTGATTCATCAGTGAGGTGGAGGGAAGGAGTTGTCATTGCAAACACAGATTATTTCTGGGGTGTGTGTGTGTTAGTGCAGTGTAATGACTACGTGAGTTCTGTAGGAGCAGTTGTTTTTTTCCCTTTGCCGTCACTGTAAATGTTCCCCACTTGTCACTGAGACAAAAGGTTTCCCTCCCACCTACCTCCAAAAGAAATAAAAATAGACCTGAGTAATGGGAATGACAGGATCTGTGTAATTGTTCCCACTTTGTAGGAAGTGGTTGCCTGAATTTGGGCTGATCGAAATTCCCGCTGAAGTCCGTGAAACCCTTTTGACTGAAGCAACAGCTCAGTTTTGGAGGAGCAAGCTGAAAGCCAGGTGAGGGCAATTAGCATCGCTCCTCGGCTTTGGTGGCAAAGGGACAATTTAACCCTGTGGAGGATGAGGCTTGGTGGGCTCACTGCTCATAAAGAGCAACTGCTGCTGCAATAAGGCACATGCACAAACATTTAATTTCCAAAGCTAATATTTGTAAATACATATACTGCCCTGTAATATAAAATAGATCACAGTATGGAGATCACAGGAATTATAAAGCCAAGATATTTTCCATTTAGGAAAACTAAGGAATATTTGCCTTTGAGATATTCTCTCTGCTGCTTTGTATCCCAGTCACAGACATACTGCAAGTGTTTCAGCAGTACCTTTCTGCTCCCCCAAATGCCAGCGCACCAAAAGAATTTTGGAGGGCTGAGTGAACTCTGACTTGCCCCCTTGTATTAACGCACACATATAACTCACCTTTTGTTAGCACACCTGTTGATCATCTGGGAATATTTTCCTCCTCAAATATCTAACAACAACATTTTTTAATTTTTTTTTTGCCTGTGGTGAACAGGTTTGAATATCAAGACTTTTATGTGTCTGATAATGACAGCATTGACTTGCAAATCCTCTTTGTGAAGGCAGGTCATAGCTAAATGGGTGGAATTACGTGTGCCCGAGTCACAGGCTATTTTATGTACTGCTTGNTTTTGCAGATGATCAGCTAATTAATTTTAACAGGATGTCTTACGTTGACTTTTGGACTATATCAGTGTAACTTCTTTATTTTCAAATGAAGCCTCTTTGTCCCCACACAGGAAAACCCATTGCTCTGCAATTACCGAACAGCTGCCAGTAATGGCAAAAATGTGGTGAAATTAAAGAGCTATAAACTGGTCTTTAGCAATTATTTCCACATAGACTATCCCCAAAGGTGTTTAAAAGCATAGGTGGGGGTGGCTTAGCACCAGACTTGTTGTAGTTAGATAATTACTGCACTGGGTGATCTTAAAGGTGATTCTGTGATCCTGGGATTCTGTACTTTGTGCTTGGGCTGTGCCGCAGGTGCTCATTTTGCCTGGCTGCACCTCTGTAACAGCACTTCAACCCCAAATTATTCCAAATTTCCAAACTTTCCCACTTGGAAAATGTCCAAAGTAGGCTTTTGACAGTGTGATGAACAGCTCTCATTAGAAAGTGTGAAATGAAACTGTTTCAGGGTCCAGCAAGTAACGCTGATGCCCCATTACATATTACACTGTCGTACTTCCCTTCGGCAATGACAGCGCAACATGATGGCAATTATTAACTGGTTAATCATAGGAGCATTTATCTGCACAAAAAGCCACTAAAACGGAATATACCCAAGTTCTAGATAGGATGTTGAAATGAAGAGGGAAAGATTAATGTCCTGGGTCTCCAGAGGTGCTCTGGGGGCATATTCCATGCTAATGTGGGAAGCACTGGAATATTTTTTGAGGTTGTGTGTGTGGGCAATGGTGAGGTGCAGAGAGTGTGGAGGTTGACTGTGGACTTCTTGAAAATCTCAGTTGCAAAAACCAAAATCTCAAGCACAGCACATGTTGGAGCCTGGGAGGCTGCCACAAGGCAATCTTTACCTTCCTGATGATTTTGGGAGGGAGCTGAAGCCCTGTGCTTTGTGGGCCAGACCCACTCTGCCAAGCATTGCAGGTAGCAGGATGCGGCGTGATAACGCAGTGGTTTGAACCTCCAGGAAATGGGGACTCCCCCCCTCCATTTTCTGACATTCATGATGAGGATGAATCATGTAGCCACGCCCTGCTCACCAGAAGGCTGCCATGGCTAGGGGCAACCCCAAGGCTGCTGCAGCTGGAGGTGCTCCGGGCCAAGGAGGGAGCCACTTGTCTCTGCCTTCTGGGCCCAGATCATGGTTTGTCATCGTATTCATCTCAAGCCAAATTTCTTGTCTGAAGCCACCTATGTGTTACTGCCCTGCTGCTGGTCTGGTAAGGAGCATTTTGGACAGTACTTGTGGGAGATGAGGAGTGGGAAAATCAGAGAAGAGTGCAAACTCCAGGATGTGCCTTACTGAATTCCATTGCTTGGAACACCCAGCACAGATGAGGTTGGGATCTGCCCACCCATGAGCTCCCTTTTCCACCTGGGTTGGAAGACTCCACCCCCGCCACCTTGCCCACCTGTTCAAGGTGAACCCTTGGTGCTGTCTGAGAAAAATGTGTCCAAGTGAGTTTTGGTTTAATTTGCTTCCAGGATCAGCAGCTCCACCCCAGACCCTGGAGGAGAGTGCTGCCAACTGCTGATCAGCTTGTCTTCAACCAGACCCTTCAGAGGAAAAAAACCAGAGTCCTCTGTGGCCATGGGATTGTGGATGCATGAGGTGGGCAACAGGAAAAGTATGTGAGCCCAGGTAGGACAGCAGTTCTCTCATGAAGGAGCTGTTGGGGATAGGGCAAAGCTGACCAAAGAGCTCCTCTGAAGGGCTGAGTTAGCCAAAGTGTTTGACAGTTTATTGGCCACAGTGGCTGTGTGCAAGGCAGGCAGATTCAGAAAGTTCCCAGGCTGTTAACCAGGCTGCTGGCTTCTCCTTCAGTTCCTTCTCCAGCTAGCAGGACAAGAGTGTTTGTTTATACACACCACCCTGCTCTCCTTATCTTCTTGTCCTGTTCAATGCTCTCCACTACTCATTTCCAGATAGCAGCAAAGATACTTTTACCATGGCTCAGAGCCTTCCCAGCTGCTCGCTGCCCCTGGCTGACCTCCAGAGAATCCAGCTTGACTCTGCTTTCTCATCTGCAGGACTTTCTCTTTGACGTTTTCAGAGCTTGACGGCTGCTGGTATCTCCAGGCCCATGAGATGGAGACACTAACAGCACATCCAGGGTGTGATTGTTGCTTGAGAAATGGAATACAACTTCTCCTTCCTAATATGCATCGTGGAGCCTTGCAGTGGGGTGGCAGAAGCAGCTTTAGGGTGTCCCCACGGTGCTATGAGCACGCTTCAATAAGGATCTGACTGCAGTGTGTCCCACCGCAGCTGTCACGACTCATGGGAGAATAGCAGCCAGATGTGTGGGCATGGCTTTCATCAAAGCAGTTACTTAAAATGTTGGTTGTTTTCAAATTTATTATTTTTTTTCTCCAAGCCCTCTATGAGATAAAGCCATTCATGTAGAAAAGCTGATTATTCCCCTTCTAATGGAATTTAACTGAATTATGACCACTTACATGTAGGAGATTTATGCTGAAACCCTCAGGACTGGAAGGCCCTACAGACCAATGTGGTCTCCTCAGTTTGCACTAACACCCTTGGAGTTGGTTGATGTGAAAAACCTCACACTGGCAGGGGATAAAGATAAGCAGAGGAGATATTTGTTTTAATGCTCAGAAAGATGGCTCAGATAGTACAAGCACCAGAACTGAGATTTGTTGTCTCTTCCTCACTGAGAAACAGCCAAGAAATGTCCCCCACAGCTACTCCCTTCTGTATTCCCATGGGCAAAAGTTGGTGTCATGGTTGTTAGCAGGGTGGACACCAACAAAGCTGCATGTGGTGGATGCAGCAGATACAAATCTGGAAAGATATGTAACCACAGCTATGTGATATCTATAATTACACAAGGAAGGCAATGAATATAAAGTACTAGGGAGTTCTGCTATTATTAATGTGTTTATAGGCCGTGAATATTATTTACCAGTCCTGTAATAGGGCAGCCTACATCTATTAAATTCCCTTTGGAAATTACAGGCTAGAGCCAGCTGCTCAGCTCAGGGTGTGCAGCTTTCCCTCTCCAGTGACTCAGAGATCAGGAGGATGACAGAATATGACCTTATGTAAGAAATTCTGATTTTTAAAATTAATTCAATTTAAAATACCCTGATTGTTTTATTAGTTTTAGAAGTCTTTCTTCTCGCCTTCCCACCAAACCTGGACAGTTAAGTAGAGTAGCATACAGCTTGTATATTAAGCATCCAGGCAACATGACATAGAATAGAATCATAGAATGGTTTGGGTTGGAAGGGACCTCAAAGATCATCCAGTTCCAACCCCCTGCCATAGGCAGGGACACCTCCCACTAGAACAGGTCACTCAAGGCCTCATCCAACCTGGCCTTAAACACCTCCAGGGAGGGAGCAGCCACAACCTCCCTGGGCAATCTGTGCCAGTATCTCACCATCCTCACTGTAAAGAACTTCCTCCTAACATGTAGTTTAAATCTCCCCTCTTCCAGTTTAAACCCATTACCCCTCATCCTGTCACTACAAAACCTTGTGAATAATCTCTCCCCAGCCTTCCTGTAAGCCCTTTTCAGATACTGGAAGGCTACTGTAAGGTCTCCTCAAAGCCTTCTCTTCTCCAGGCTGCAGAGCCCCAACTCTCTCAGCCTGTCCTGATAGCAGAGGTGCTGTAATGCAATGTAATGTGATCTAATATAATTCATAATGTACCTTGCTTTGTTATACAGCCATGGCACAGGTATTCTAGAGGAGAGTTGTATAACAGTGAGCAGGCACTCAACTCCTACCCCAAACAGGGCACCCTACCCTTTTATTTCTGCAGGCAAATACCACCGTATACAATGCCCTGTTAAAGCAGGAAGGGAGGGATATTTGATGCAGCCTCTCAAGACAGTTAGTATGAGAGAAGTATTTCAGATATAAATTAGATGCGATCAGTAGTGTAAATTTATAAGTAAATTAAAGTGAGTGCAATTACATTGAGGGTCTTCTGGAAAAGCTCAGCTATGTTCAGCTCCTGTCATGCTCCTCGCAACCCAGGCAGCCTCAGCTGGACTTTGCCCTGTGCTGCTTTTGGGATTGGGTGTAGGAATGTCATGGTTGCCTTATCCAGCAGCCATCGTTGCAGTTTATTGCGCCACCAAGCCTGAAATTAACCCCGGTGATCTTACACAGAGCTGAAATGCAAACAGGCTCCTGGGTCAATATCAGCTTTTTCTTACCTCTGGTGCTGACTGAGTGTGCTTTGCCCTCTCATGGCCTTGGGCACACCTGGGGAGAAGGAGAATTTGTGGCTTTAATGGCCTGAGGGGCAAAGTGTGCAAGAGGGGAAGAAAAGGGAGGGTAATGCAGGAATGACAGCGTAGGATACTGAGTTGGAATGATAATTTGAAAGGCATGGGAAGAAAATGCTCAGTATCAGAGCTACATTATAGGGAGAGGTGCTGGGGAAAGCTGAGTATCAAAGTACCAGGAGAAATGGAGTTTGATCCTACTTGGTTAGAAAATACTTGTGACCTAACAGGATCCCAAAGTTAGCTGGTACAGATACCCAACTACTTCACACATTTAGCACCTCTGTTACCATCTGTGGTCCCAAATGGCTCTGGGCAAGGAGCACAATCAGGTCTGCTCACACATAGAATCATAGAATGGTTTAGGTTGGAAGGGACCTCAAAGATCATCCAGTTCCAACCCCCCCACCATAGGCAGGGACACCTCCCACTAGAACAGGTCACTCAGGGGCTCATCCAACCTAGCCTTGAACACCTCCAGGGAAGGAGCAGCCACAACCTTCCTGGGCAATGTGTGCCACTGTCTCACCATCCTCACTGTAAAGAACTTCCTCCTAACACCTAGTCTAAATCTCCCCTCTGCCAGTTTAAACCCATTACCCCTCATACTGTCATTACAAGACCTTGTCAATAGTCCCTCCCCAGCCTTCCTGTAGGCCCCTTTCAGATACTGGTGTGTCCATCAGCTGTTTTTTTGGTACTGTTCCCACCAGGACTGCAGGTCTGTCTGCTCTTGGATCTCTTTGTCAAAATGAGAGGCTCAGCCTGTGGGAGGAGAAGCAATTATTTCATATACAGCAAGATCCCCCTGGAATATGACCTTTCTCTTTGTACCAAGCTGGGTCTGCCCAGAGAAGCCCAACAAGGGCAGGCATCGGTTCTTGCTTGTGGGTCAAACACCTCTCACTGATGGGATGATAAAGAGCCAGATTTTGATATGGGAGTGAACCTGTGTAATGGGTTACCTCAGACATCTCCATTTGCTCTAATTTATTAGCTCTGCTAATTATTCCAATAAATCAGTGCTTGAATGAAACTTGCCGTTGATACTAAATGTGAAGGACTGGAGCTACTCTAGGGGAATTAACAGGAAGGAATCCAGCTGTACAGATGACAGAATGAGTAAGACTCAGCTTGGCAACATGCAAGCAAAATTTGTAGCCACAAAAGCAGTACGAAACACACCACAGGGATGGAGTTCATTGCGTTAGCACTTCACAGCCTTCTTCACCACAACGACATCCTCAGGTGCCAGGTGTGGGCAAAGACCAAAGAAAGCACACTGCTGTTCCAGTCCTTTCTTACATTCTACAAAATATACTTTACGTAGCTATATAGTTTTTATTCATATATAGAGAAATACAGTTTTAAAATGCATCTAAAAATCATAGAGAGCGAATTAAGCAAAGTGTTGAAATTCTTCTGCGTGCTGAGGCAAGTGGGGTGCTGGTGCAATGTACTCTGCCAAAATCTCACTGCTTTTCAGAAACAGTGTGAAAAACCTTCTCAGGCTGAATGCATACAAGAATTCTTCCCTGTGTTTCTAGACAAACAGCAGCCTAATTCCGGGGGTAATAACAGATCTATTAGCCATGTGCATTCAGGTGGCTACTGCAGTAAAAAGATAGCCCTTTTTGTTACAGCCCCTGCAGAAAGCAATAAAGGAATGAAAACCTAATGACCATCAGGTTTTATATGTGTAGACTCCGAGCTGTTGATTTCACTACAGCTCTCATGCTCCACCCTTCTGGAGTTGGTTTTTTTTTTTTTTT
>VWZI01020605.1:385530-429516 GCA_013396835.1 Psilopogon haemacephalus | reverse complement strand
CTCATGCTCCCCCCTTCTGGGGTTGGTTTTTTTTTTTTTTTTTTTTTTTTTCTCCCTCCAGCTTTTGCAATCTGACAGAGGCTGGTGAAAGCAAGTGGAGGGAAAAAGACTCCCTGAAGAGGAGCTGGAGAACAGTCCCCAAAGCCTGCCTGCTGTAGGTGAAGGACAGACGGCCACGCCACTTGCTTTAGCCTAAAAGCAGCCCCCAAACCCTTGCGATACCCTGGTGGTTGAACTGATCTTCCAGGTAAGCCTGTTCCTTTAAACCCCGAGTCTTGGCAGCTGAGCTCTTCCTAACCAGGAAGTTAACATCTCTCTGAAGACAGAACAGCAGAAAATGGTGTAAGGACAGAGCAAGGAATGCTCAGCAGCTTGGTACAGTAGATAGCCTGGGTTATTTACTCAGTTAGCAGCCCCAGCAGGTCAGACGATTCCTGCCAGACGACTTATTTTAGCTACCACGGTGGAAAGGGCTTTGTAAACGCCCACAAGAGAGGGACAAACAGACAGACGGACAGATGGACAGAAAACCTCCACACCAACACGTTCTCTTTAAGCAGAAGTTGCTGTGCTTTGCCTGCTGTGGCAAAGTGAAAGAAAGAAAGAAAGGGAAAACCAGGTCGTTGCTGCTGCTGGTTTAAAGTTCACACGGCAGGAACTAAACTTCCTTTACGTTTTCAAAACCAAATAGAGTTGTAGTTGTGGAGCTCCAGAGGAAAGCTTAGGAGTAAGCCAAAAGCTGAACAAAGAGAAACCCCCAAATAGTCATCTGATGCTCTTGACCTAACAGTGGATCACTCAGGCCTGCGTGTTGGATGCCAGAGATGTGGCAGTGCCATAATGCAATAGTTTCAGATTTTTGCAATGCTTCTAGCCTAAAGGGCAGGAAATGTGTGGAGCCAAAGTGGGGCACCCTCTGCTTCTGCCAGGGCATTCCACTGTATGGAAAGTTTTTGTTTTCGTTGCTTTGTTTATCTACTGCAAGTATCATTCCAAAATTCCCCTACGGTTCATCTTGTTGGAACAGTTGGGCTTTTTCTTTTGCTTTTGCGTGCTTCAAGAACTGCACACAGGCAACTGGGAACATTTTGGGACTTTGGGCCAATAATCTGGAAACCATCTCTCTGTACTCAGAGAAGTCTAGAATTTAGTGGTGCCTGGGGAGGAATAACAACAGTACTTGGCTACGTTAAAATCCCATCCTTGTTTCTTTGCCACCAAGGACTGGGAGAGCTCAAGCTGCTTTCCACCCCCATGCTTGTGAAACGCAGCCTCCTGCTGAGCCCTTCTGCCGTGCTGGTCCCTCAGCCATGGGCAGCCACACACTGTTTGGGAGATAAGTTGAAGGAGCAAATACCAAAAAAAAGATTATGTGAGAAAATGTAAGACCCCCCCCCACCACCTCCAACTTACAGTTTTGGCCCAAACTTTAGTTTTCTCCTGCTGCTTGTGTAGGGCTGTGATTAGCTGGGGAACTAAGCCATGCTGTGGGGTGGTGGCTCACAGCAAACGCATGAGAAACCTCCCATGACCTTTTCTGCCCTATGAAACCTTTCTCTAGGTAATTTCTGTTACTGCCAGCGTGGAGAACAGGAGCAGGTGAGATCAGCCCCCTCCAGGCTGCCTAAATAATGGCAGGGCAGATGTATTTCAGATCTGGTTGCAGAGGAGGCTCTGGGTTGCTCTGCAAGAGTGGGAGGGATTGTTCTGTGTTTCTGCTTTGCTGAGTCAAACCATGAGTAAAGCAGTTCAGATCTGAAGAGTCTCAGTTCCTATAATTGCTAGCAGGGAAACAGTGCTGCAACTGTTTTTGTTCCTTCCTACAGAGATTTGCAGCTTTGCTGGGCAGGAACTCTCTACTGAAATGTGCTTAGCACAGCTGGAGCCTCTCGTCACAGCTGTAAAAGAAACAATTAAAAATAACATTTGTGCTCATCAGCAGTGTCCCATTGGCTTCCCCCGGCGCTAATACTCACACTCAGCTGCCTTTGATAGGGCCATTAGTCAAATCCCGCTCCTCTTCTGAGCAGGCTGTCCATACTGATGAGCACCCCATTATAAAGGAAGATCCTTCCATCACTTCTGGCACAACCTATTGATTTTTTCCACACAGTATCCCAGAGGCAGCATGGACATCAAGGAGTATTTTGCCAGAATTTCTTACCGGGGCCCCTATGATAAGCTGGACCTGGCTACCTTGACAGATGTATTCCAGCATCACATCCGAGCAGTCCCTTTTGAAAACCTCAGCATCCACTGCGGGGAAAGCATTGAGCTGGACCTGGAGGCATCTTACAACAAGATAGTGCGGAGGAACCGTGGGGGCTGGTGCATGGAAAACAACTACCTTTTGTCTTGGGTCCTGAAAACCCTCGGCTACGATGTCACCCTGCTGGGCTCCAGAGTTTATGTCCCCGAATACGATGCGTATGCAGAGGAGATTGATCATTTGCTCCTGAAAGTGGTGCTTAATGAGAAATCCTACATTGTAGATGGTGGCTTTGGCATGGCCTACCAGTTGTGGGAGCCAATGGAGCTGGTTTCAGGGACAGATCAGCTGCAGACTCCTGGGATCTTTCGCTTGGTGGAGGAGAGTGGGGTCTGGTACCTTGAGAAGGTGAAAAGGAAGCAGTGGGTTCCAGACCAAAGCGTCTCCGCTTCCCATAACGTGGACAAAGAAGTTTGCCGTCGGGTTTATCTCTTCACCCTTCAGCCACGGGACATCGAGGAGTTCAGAGCCAGCAACGCCCACCTGCAGACAGCGCCGGACTCGCTCTTTGTCACAAAGTCTATCTGCAGCCTGCAGACTGTTGATGGTGTGAGGGCTCTGGTGGGGTGGAAACTCACCGAGATAAAGTACAATTTTAAGGATAACATGGATCTGGTGGAAATCAGAATCCTTGCAGACGAAGAAATTGATAAAATACTGAAAGAGAAATTCAATATAATACTAGAGAAGAAATTTGTACCCATTAACACAAGCAGGTTGTCTCTGTTTTAGCTCACAGCCTGAACTATAATTCAATGCAGTGGCATTACAAGCAATCCTTCCCCCTATTTCTGACAAGCATCTTAAGGTTAAGCTTTCTCTTTCCATCTGCATCAGTGTAAGGCAGAACGTATTAGCATGAATCTGGAAGAGAAATTGATTTTCACAACTGCTACTGCATCTCTTTTTTGGTTTGGGTACAAATAATTTCTTCCTAGCACAGTCAAATCACTCTTCTTCTGTTCATGCTTAGCTGGAAGCAGACTTTGCCTATTCCCCACTCCTTTCATCTCTTAAAAGCTTTTCCAAGTACACCCAGAGTAGCAGGGCAGAGTGATGGAGCTGCATATGTCTCTTTCTTTATTACTTTGCACTGCTACCTGGGGAAAATCATACCCACCTCTTAAATGACCACCATATTATTTTTTTAATTTAATGGCTTGAAAAACAAAGACATCCAGTGTGGGGTTTGCTACACCAAGCCACAAGCCTGTCCTTTATGCTCTCTCACTCCCAGCCGGCAGTCGGACACCCCCATGCCCCTGTTGCACCACACAAATACTTACAGACTGGCTACTTATTGATGACAAAAAATATTAGTAGGCAATGCTGTCTTGTTTCAGGCTTTACATACCTCCCATTCTCTCAGTGACACAAGCTAAGAGCAGCGCTTCTTTGAACTGGAAGCATCTCTCACACGTTTTGTTTGCTCTCATCCAGCAGCCTCTCAGAAGAGTGCTGCACTTCTCCCAGTGTTAGTGAGCATTAATGATCATGGCTGAATTCAAGCACAGGCACGGAATGACTTTGCTGAAACATATCTGTTCTGCCGAGGATGTGTTTGCAGTGATACTAATTATATTGATATAAGGAGAAATGATGAATCTTAATCAGATACCTAAAGGCTAAGGATTTTAGTATGAGAAATTACTCCGCTGTAATCACTTTACCCTTTGAGATGATGCTTGATGTTCCTTTATGTACAAATCATGGAAGCATTACAACTATGCATTTACAATTAAGCAAATTATACAAGTGAATAACAAATTAAAAAAAAAATAAATCTGAGAATTGTGAAGTAGAAGTATTCAGCTGGGTTTCCCCCTAGATTTCAATGTGTTTTCTCCAAGTTAAAAAAAAAAAAAAAATTCATTGCTGCAGTTGTCCTGATTATTTGCATCTGCTAAAATTTTGCAGCTAAGGCTTTCAGGAATACAAGAACTCACTGAATCTTTTTTATTTGTTATGCAAGATGTGCTCTTTCCTGCAACTAGCATTTTATAGTTCATAAAAGCTGGCTGCTGCTATTCTGCAAGTTCGAAATGTGTTATTTTTATGGAGACAGGGAGAGTTCCCCAAATTCCCATCTTCCCAAACGCATCTACGTGTGCTTGGTTTAGTCCCGTACATGATAGTCCCGTGCATGAGGCTCCTCCATCCCATAGGGAATGGAAGATTGACTGCCCCTGCAGTGGATTGCAGCAGGAAAGGGGGCTTTTTGATAGTGTGGACTGGCAGTTTGCAACACAGATGGGCAGAAGTTGTGGAGATAATTCTCTGATCTCCATGTTCGTGGAAGAGCTAAAGGAGCTAAACATGGTGGGTTTACCCTTGCAGCAGCTGGGGTACAGCATTGGGATGGACATAAAAGCCCAGACAGGTCTCGCAGAGGCATGGGACACAAGAAGGTCCAGGCAGAGCCAAGCAGCTCCATCTTTTGTAGGAATGGACATTGGAAACATCTAGAAAGCACTGTGTAGTTCCTTTCCCTGTGCCTGGGGTGTTTCTTGTGCTCTGAGCTGTTTCACAGGCTCCCAGGGGAAGCAGCGGGGTGTAATGTTCCTTGCCCTAGAGATTCGGCATGTGAAGGGCAAACAGTAATAGGACAAAATGCTTTCCATTCAGCTGACTCATCTCCTTGAGTGTTGTGCCCAATCCACTGCTCTGGCTCCTGCCCACTTCATGGCACAGCTCAGCGCTTCTGGCCCTCTTGCTCAGCACACCCACAGAAGCAGATTTTATTGCTGAGTAATTGAATGAAACTCTCCATTGGAAAGAAAAAAAAGAAAAAAGGTCTCTTCATCTCAGATTGCAATAGTTGGCATTTTCGTTATCACTGACTTTGGAGGCAGATCCTTAAAGGCACAGCAGCACAGCAGGCTCAGGGAGTGAAGCACTCTCCAGGAGCAGCATCCTTGCTGCTGAAGGGCAGGGCTTCTCTGTGAACCCGAGGGGGTTTGGACGACTAAACGACTTGGCTGATTTCACCTTGTTGCTTTGGGAGTCAGCAACGAAGAATAGCTCAGTGAGATGTGGTTAGTTCAGCAGTTGTCATCCCCCACAAAGAAATCAGTGACTTCTTGGTTTGGATTACTATTTCTCTACCTAAAGTTGCTTTCTACAAGAATCCAGGCCACATGAGTGTAAACAATTCAAAAATCTGCATGAGATATTGCTTTGCTACTTCAGCATGGGTACAACCTCCAAGTTGCCCCAGAGATTGATGCCTCAGAGTGACCTGTGGGGTTGAGGACAGGGTTATAAACACTTCCGTAACAGGCTTGTGATAGCCACACTGTGGTCTTCTTTGCACTCCTGGAGGGCTTCAGTTCCTAATCAGTAATGTGTGAGGATAAAATCTTCTCAATATTGTGAACAGTTTGGGGATTGGGTCATTTTCAGGCTCCCCATATAGCACCTAACACAACAAATTGCATGGCAGGGTCTTCTACACGTATTTCAATACAAACAAAGCAATAAGCCCACCAGAATGTATAGCAGTATAAAAGAAGAAACTGTCTTCTTTTTTTTCCTGTTGTGCTGGAGGGTAACACTGTCACTGCCAGGCAGCAAAGGCAGCCTGGGCCTTTAAGAGCAGCAGTTCACAGTACAACTCTCCCTGGGAAATCTGGAGCAAAGCAGGGTGGAGAAACTGAGCTCGCTGGCTGAGAGGTAAGCGCCCGTGTCTGATCTTTGACTTCATCGTGCAGCAGTGGGGCCAGCCTGTTTGGCAAAAGCCTGCCCCTGGGGTCTGCAGACCGTGTGCTTTGCATTGGAGGTGTATTAGGAGAAACTACAGTAACCCCAGGGCTGACAGCCTGCGTGGTGCTGCAAGGACGTTGCCCAAGTGCAAAGATCAAGTGCTGGAGACTCAAACTAACCCCTTTATGCTGAGCCAGAGTGCTTGAAACTCTCAGTGTAATATAAAATCCAACAAATGGTATAGGCATGAGTAAGAATCCAGCCTTGGAAGCCTCTCAGGAATTTTAGCTGAGAATAACTGTTCCTAATATTCAGCCTAATTATGAAAGGACACAGTGATCCTCGGGACGCTGGCAGAGAGGCAGAAGTAATGTCTGAACCTTACTAGCCACCAAGCTGCTCGAATGCTGAACAAAATTCAGCTGCTGCAGGAGCAGAAGTGTTCCCTGGGTGAGGGATTGCTCACTGCTGCAGCCCCATCACTTGCATGGAAGAGGGGAGCTGGTTATACACACTACCCTTGCTGGGGTGATGGGGACACCAAGACCCAGGAGGCAGGTTATAGGGAGAGCCTTAGGCCTTCTGTGGTTGGGACTGATTGTTTTTTGCTTGAAAGCAATTTTTAAGCATATTACACCCATTAGGCTAATGGTCTTGCTTGGCCCCCTCCCGGTTACAGAGGTTCAGCTCTACAATGTCAAAAGGAAAAGATGTTTTTGTCTGGCTATGCAAAATGGTTGAAAGAGGGAACAGAAAGCAAAACAAGGCAGAGGACCAGAAGATGAGCTTGCTGGTGTACACGTGTGCTGTCAGCTGGGGAGGGAATAGCTGTCTACAACCAGTGTTTCCAAGGAGATCCTGCCAGAGATGAGTGCCCTTGTCCTAAAAAAAAAAAAAAAAAAAAAAGGAGAAAAAAAGCCCATCAAAGACACATTAGTGTTTTGTTGTTGTTTTTTTTTTTTCATGTAGCCTCTTTGGGTCCCTTTGAAGTGAAAAGGGATAGTCCTTTATTTTATTACATTTTCCTGTGTTTTATCATCAGCCAGTCCTGGTCTGAATTCTGGTACCACTGCAGATCAGGAGCAATACAATTAAGTCAAATGAGTTGTGCTGCAGGCATCAAAACTGAGGTTAAAATCTAGAGATTAGGTCATGTGATGTTCCCACCTGCTAGGGTGGGAGTATCTTCATCTATGTGTTTGAGGATTCTCCAAAGCTCCGAGCACTCACTTGAGTGCTGCATGGACATCAGGGCAAACTGCTTGGTGCACCTAGAGGAGCAACTGGACTAAAGCTGACATCAGTCACTGTAAGGTGACCTCTCCTATCTCATCTACACCAAAGGTTTATTGGAAAATTCTCCTAGGCAATGCACAACCAATTTCAAGGTGCAAGAAATCCTCAGACCATTTGGAGATTAATACAGTACTTAGCAAATTGTGAACCACCCCGAGAACAAATATCCTTGCATGGAAAAAAGCCAAATTAAATCTAAATTCAAGGGAAAAGAAATCCTTGCAGATACCAGATGACGCGGTGGATGAGAAGTGTTATAGTGAGCCTTTTGCATCTTGGCCACACAGCTTGTACCAAGGACACTCTTTCTGCTAATGAAAGGAAAAGGGATCAGAGACACGAGATACATCCAATAATTTGAGCTGAAACTCAGGCCTTTGGTTTGTAAAAGAAACCAGAAGCCGCTGAATATGCCTTGAGTGTATTCTCGGTAATTATCAATTCCTCTGGCTCTGAGGTTAGAAAAATTAACTGTTCCTTCCTTTCAACAGCCAGGGTCAAAGCTGTGTCTGAACTCCACAGGGAAACTAAAGTGATTAAGAAAACAACAATCTACTTCACATGGATGCTTGCCTGAAACGGTGACACACTGAGATGTTAATCCCAGTTAGCTAAAGCCATGAATGTAAAACCTTCCAGCTAAATTACCTGTGGGATAAATAAAGAATTGCTTACCTGTTACAGTAAAGAAACAGTAAGAAATTGCTGTGGCTTTTATGCTGGTATGGTAGAGCAGCTTTTCTGCAAGCCTGTTGTTTGCCAGCTATACAAATTTTTTGTCATGTGGGACCCTCATCTGGGACCAGAGACCCTGTTGTGCCATGTGCTATATCCTCCCACAGGAAAGACATCTGCCTGGCTTGAAGGCAACATTTGAAGGGGAGAAAGTATTTATTGTCACCTGCTCCTACCCTCACCTCTTTCTTAAGAAATACAGAAGGCAAAGGCAGGTCTAGCAAACATCCACCTCCAGTCAGGGGCATGGGTTTCCTTCAGATCCTCAAAAAAATGGCCTGAGCTACAATTGCAGGCTGGTTAACCTCTGCTGCAGAAATAGGAGCAACTCCCTGGAGAGCTGCCCAACAGTAAGTGGCTTTTTTTTCTGCTCACACAGGCAAAATGAACATTGAAGAGTATTTTGCAAGAATTTCTTACGACGACTCCCATAAGGATGCAGACTTGCAAACCTTAACAGACATCTTCCAGCATCACATCCGGGCAATTCCTTTTGAAAACCTCAGCATGCACTGCGGGGAGACCATCGACCTGGACTTAGAATCTACTTACAACAAGATTGTGAGAAAGAAACGTGGTGGCTGGTGCCTGGAAAGCAACCACCTTTTATTTTGGGCCTTGCAAGAATTAGGGTATGACGTCTGTATTCTTGGAGCAAGTAGCTACGAACCGGCAGAGAGGGCATACACTGAGGAGATAAATCATATCCTACTGAAAGTGGTGATCAAGGGCAACTCCTACATAGTAGATGCTGGTTTTGGTGGTGCCTACCAGGCGTGGCAGCCACTGATGCTGATTTCTGGGAAGGATCAGCCCCAGATTCCTGGCATCTTCCGCTTCATGGAAGAGAACGGCACCTGGTACTTTGAGAAGGTGAAAAGGAAGCATCGTGTCACTGAGCAGAGTGCCCCTTCCACAGATACTCCAGACTTGGGGAACATCAGAAAAATATATACATTCACTCTTGAGCCACGACAGATAAACGACTTTCAGGAGCTAAATGCATACCTGCAAGTGGATCCAGATAACTTACTTAAGAAAAAGTCAATCTGCAGTCTGCAGACCCTTGAAGGGGTTTGTGCCTTAGTTGGATGGACCTTCAGCGAGATGAAGTATAACTACATGGAGGACATGGACCTGCTGCACATCACAACTCTTACAGATGAAGAGCTTGAGAAGACGCTGAAAGAAAAATTCAATATAGTGCTGGAGAACAAACTCATACCAATAAACATTCGTGGTTTGCCACCTAATTTAGTGGACACAGTCTAACATGCTGCTAGATTGGTCTTTAAATTCACAATATGAAAAGCTCTGAAGCCAACATTAGTAACATTAGTCTGATTCTGAAGCTGAGCTTGTCAGATGAACACAAAGCTTGGTAAATTCAAGTACGTTGCTAATTAACTGTATACACCAATTGCATATTTTTTTTCTTAAGCTTCTCCTTTAGGAACTGAGACACTTTACTGCCTCTAATTTGCTCATATGGAAATTGCTGTTTGCCTTCATAACAGTTTGTTCCACCTCTCCAGGTCCCATTTTATTTCAGATATGTTTTGTGGCAAAGGAGACCAAAATGGTATAGCAGGAGAAGCTGTGTTACCAGTTTACACAAAAGACCTTTAAACATTTTATGTATTATTTCCAATAATCTTCTCAACACAGTTTTACAAATTATTCATTTCCTTTCACAGCCTGAAAGTTGAGCTGAATTTGGCTGTCNAAAAAAAAAAAAGGAAAGGTTAAGGCTTTCTCAAAACAAACCACAATTAGGTACTGATTAGCTACCAATTAACTACGTTGAAAGACTTGAGTCCGATTCTCTCTCCATCTACATCTCTCTTGATGTAAAGTTACCTGTTTATGCAGGAGCTCTTAAAAACTCCCCAAAAGTTCTCTGAGTGCTTCATTTTAACGAGTCTGATTTTTTTGTGTCTCTGAAATGGAATCAAAATCAATAGCAGCAGAGATGATCCAATGGCTCTTAAAAATCAGAGTTGTGGTATAAAAAATGGAAATAAACCATGTTGTATCAAACTTTGCAAACTATAATCTAAACTTTTGGGGCCCAGCCTTTGTTGATGTCAAGCAGGCAGTATAAAACTCTTCATATTTTATTATGAACAACATTCTTCTCAAGAGCTACTTTTAGTAAGTACTTCTGCAGATGGGAAAGAAACCACTGAGAAATTAGGACTTGCCACCAACATGGTTCCATTGTGTGGTATTTGTGACACAACAACCTTCTCACTTCATGATGCCTGTGACAGCTGCGGTACAGGATGTGTCATGAAACAGCATGACAGAAGAGCATTGGTCCTCAGCCAAGGAGAAGACTTTGATGCTTGTGCTAGTCAACCCTGGATTCATGAGACACCTGATGCGCCTAAAACTCCCATGCTTTGCCAGATGCAGCTTAGTAGCTCTTTGCTTTCTCGAAAGGAACCTCCAAATTTCCACCTCTGTCAAATGAAGAGGAAACATAGAATCATAGAATGGTTTAGGTTGGAAGGGATCTCAAAGATCATCCAGTTCCAACCCCCTGCTGTAGGCAGGGACACCTCTCACTAGAACAGGTGACTCAAGGCCTCATCCAACCTGGCCTTAAACACCTCCAGGGAGGGAGCAGCCACAACCTCCCTGGGCAACTTGTGCCGGTGTCTCACCACCCTCACTGTAAAGAACTTCCTCCTAACATCCAGTTTAAATCTCCCCTCTACCCATTTGAACCCATCACCCCTCATCCTGTCATTACAAGACCTTGTGAACAGTCTCTCCCCAGCCTTCCTGTAGGCTCCTTTTCAGATATTGGAAGGCTACTATAAGGTCTTCTCAAAGCCTTCTCTTCTCCATGGTTGACAGAGAGGGAGTTAAATATTCCTGCAAGACTCTAAAGAAGTAGAAGGCCAAGTTTTATAGAGGAAATTTGTTATTTTCTTATCCCCCACAAGAGCGTGCAAAAAAAAATATTAGGTTTTGTAGGTGTGGCAGCTCCAAAACCAATCACCTGCTGGAGCACTGAAGAGACTGAAAAAGCTCCTCTGGGGGCAAAGAAAGGTCATTTTGTGAATCTGTGGAGTGTGGGAACATGCAGCCTGCAATGAGTTGGCAATTGAGTGTCGCCAGCATGGAGCAGACGACCATCCGGCACCGCAAAGTGATGGCCTGCAGATAGCAATCATTTCAGTTAAACCTTATGGAGCCATTTTCAACTGTCTACACTCATTATTTTACACAGAAAACAAGTCCAGTTTGGCCTTAACCAGATTAATAGAGAAGAAACAAAGTTTAATTTGCTCATGGATCAGTGAAGTCCAAAAATGTGCACTTGTTTTGGGTGGACTCTGTCCTTTCTTGGCATTTAAGATTCAAGAGTGAAGGCCAGCGGAGCTTAGAGAGGAAGACGACCCTCACAATTTTCATCCACTCCTGGCTTCACCAACTGCTGCCCCAGTAATAACCAACCCAGAAGCTGAATACATCGATCAATAAATAAGGCTATCTTAAAGGGGTAAGTTTATTTTCTTTTACTACAAATGGAGTCTTTATGGTGGTAAAGGTCATGGGCAATAACACACAACATGCCCTGTAAGAAAACTGCTATAGAAGTGTGGGAATAGAGTTAAAAACATGACCTGCTAAAGATGGGCTTTTGAAGAGGGCCAAACAGAGATAGAGCAATTTCAATTCTTCTCTCTTTTACTCTTCAGGAGGAGATTCACTTGACTCGGAAACAGACGCTTTTGTTTGGCAGGTGTAGCATTGTAACTGCAACCTATTGCTGGAAGCTTTTCTTTTAGCTTTTCCACTTGATTTAAAAATATTCTAAGTCTAAGGGATGCAAAATACCAATCTAATAATCAATAGATTCTAGTTTATTGGATTAAAATTACAGTCCTTCAGAAAGAACTAAAGGGCGAGTACAAACTATGGTTTGGGTACCTCAGAAAATCCATGTGCTGATGTATTAGGATAAAGGTAGACAGGTAATGTACTTTACCAGTGGAGTTGCTCCTATAGTCCTGGTAAGGAGTATTTTTGTATGAGCACCTTCATTTGCACATTTAGGAATGGCTCTTTAGTTTTTTGGGGATTTTTTTGGGTTGTTTGTTTGTATTTTTTTTCTGCTGTTGATTTTCTCTCTGCATAAATCATAGCCACATTTGTGGGACTACTTTTTTGCTACCTTGCTTTTCATCTGATCTGTACACAATTCAAAAGAACTGTAGCTTTCATCTCCTGTAGCCAAGATCTAACACCGAACAATCATATTACAGAGCTGCAGAGGGAAATTACAAATAATATAACCTTGAGAACCAGCTTTATGCTGGTGTGAGCTATTTAGCATTCACCATTTGTCTGGGTATGATCAGATAGACTCAGATTCTGCAAATCAACAGAAAAGAAATGGCAGAAATCTTATGTTCTACGTGAAAAATAACACATCGAGAATATCCTCCAACAATGCACTTAAATGTGACTGGGAGCTAAGTTGCTTTCTGTAGAAGATAACAGTTTTGGTTTTTTTTTTTCATGAGGCTCTCCATTCATGCTGGACAGCTGCTTCCATACCATGCATATGCACATCGTGAATCTGTCACTGAAAATCATCTTGAGAAATTCTGGTTTGCAGTAAACATTCAATGGTTCACTGCTGAATTTATCTGAATACAATAGTCTTCCCGAGTCCCTAATATGAAGTGCCTAAACCTCAGCTTACTGTGTGCACAAAAGATTTCCAAGTAGCTTTGTGGGTTGTCAAGCAGCTAAACATTTGCAGTAACTTGAGCCTGCTGAAATGCTTGGTGCTGTCTTTGCAAAGGTGCAACTCTTCAAATCATTTTGTGCCCAGCTCCATACCCAAGCAGATGACCTACAGGGGTTGGACTGGATGATCTCCTTGGGTCCCCTCCAACCCCTAACGTACTGTGATCGGATATCCTACACAGTATCCAGCTCATAACGATGGCCAGCAGATTGTGATTGGCTGTTTTGAAAGCCAGATGGCTGTGCGTGACTTTCCATGGCATTGGAAGGCAAAGAATGAGCTGAGTAGTTCCTCATTCAGCAATCTCATTCATAGAACAGAATCAAGCTTGGAAAAGACCTCTAAGATCAAGTTTAACCCTGTACTCAATACCACTGTGCCCACTAAGCCATGTCTCAAAGTGCCATGACTACACCTCCACTTCCCTGTGCAGCCTGTTCCAATGCCTGACCACTCTTTCACCATATTTTTTCATGCTACCTAACATAACCCTTCCCTGGTGCAACTTTAGGCCATTTCCTCTTGTCCTAGAGGAGTCCTACAAAGGCAGGCCAGGAGGTGGGCACTGTGGGAGCTAGGACAGAACAGGGATGCACTGTATGATGCTACAATAACTCTTGGTTACAAATCCTCTGGAAGGAATAAAGTGAGTTTGAAGAAAGGCCAGTACTAGCCAGATGTAAAGCATCCCTGGTCCATTTTCAGAGCACCCTGCAAGACACAGAGCACAGCAAGGGAGAGAGATGTCCTCTTTGTCTTTTAGGTCACTCGCCTCCATTTAGTTTCGTTATTCCAACATCCAAAAGAGTTTGTGCAACACTGAGAGCAGACAGGAGACTCAGTGGTCTGCAACTCTTGCAAAGGTCAGAGGATTTTTTTTCAGCTGCAATTATCCGAATGAAACCTGACACTTTACACAATGTGCACCACTCCCTGTAAGTGATGAGAGCGCGACGTGTACCGAGCCAGCGATTCACTTTACCATCACGGAGATCAGTGGCAGGCTCATCAAAAGAACATGTGAATCCTGGCTCAAATTATCTTCTCTCCAACTGGCAGGTGACACTGCTTCCCCCATGGGCACTCCTTTCACTGAACAATGGATTTAGGCTGGGTCTCATGAACTTCCCTGAACACTCCCTAACATGATCTTAACATTTCTTCTCAACTCCACTGCTACAATGCAAATAGAGCAAATCCTAATTTCATTGCCACCACGTATCGAGCTGAAATTGCATCAGCTCTTTGCCACAGGGATGACTCTAAGCAAAAAGCAAACCCTCACATGCACTGCTCTTCTTGGCTCAGGGAAACATTTGATGTGAATACTTCTTACCCTTAAAGACTGCTCTGATGGGGCACAGCACATTAAAGCACCTTTGCTGCCAGGAGCCTGGGCAGTTTTTCACAGCGTCTTGAATCATTGATGTAAAGAAACAAACCCAATATGCAATTCCTTCTTTTACAGGTGACATGAACCTTGAAGAGTATTTTGCAAGAACTGGCTATAAAGGTTCCACTGAAAAGCAAGATTTGGAAACCTTAACTGATATATTCCAGCACCACATCCGTGCCGTTCCCTTCGAAAACCTCAGCATCCATTGTGGGGAGGAAATCACTTTGGAGCTGGAGCAGGTTTATAACAAGATCGTGCGGAGGAAGCGGGGAGGCTGGTGCATGGAAAACAACCAGTTGCTGGGCTGGGTGCTGAAACGCCTGGGCTACGACGCCAACTTCCTGGGAGCTTATGTGTTCAACCCACACCAAAACGCCTACGCCACCATCATGACCCACCTCCTTGTAAAGGTGGTTATTGATGGCAAGCCCTACATCGTTGACGGGGGCTTTGGTGTATCCTATCAGATGTGGCAACCGATGGAGCTCGTGTCAGGGAAAGATCAGCCCCAGGCTCCCGGTGTCTTCCGCTTCACAGAAAAAAATGCCATCTGGTACCTTGAGAAAATGAGGCGGAAACAACACATCCCCAACCAACATTTCTCCAACTCCGACCTTCTGGAGAAAAAAGAGTGCCGCAAAGTCTATATGTTCAGTCTTGAGCCAAGGACGGTGGAAGATTTCAGTTTCCAGTGCACATACCTTCAGACCTCTCCAGAGTCTCTCTTTACAAAGAAGTCCATCTGCACCCTCCAGACCACCGAAGGTTTTAGGGCGCTAATTGGGTGGACACTCACTGAGACCACATACAACTACAAGGAAAATATGGATCTGGTGGAATTCGTAACTCTGGAAGATGAAGAGGTGGAAAAAACACTCAAAGAGAAATTCAACATAACCCTAGATAAAAAACTTGTCCCAATTAACATCAAAGGATTTTACACAATCTAGATGACCAAAGAAACCTGCAGCCCTATGTACAATAATGTCTACTCTCTGCACAACTGCTGCTGCAAGATTATGAGATCCTCTTGCAGGCAACTGAAGGAAGAAAAAATACATTAATACCAGATTAAAGTGAATTTCACTCTCGGAAAAATCAGGAATTTAAGACTCTTCTGTCAGGTAGATAGATGTGAAATGACTGCAGTTCAATTTTTGGCACAAATGTCGGATCTGATTAGAATCTGGTTATAAACTTGGGCAATAAATATGTCTGGGGAATTCTGGAGTGCCTACAGCACATAAATAAGAGTATGGAATATTAATTGTGGTAGGCTGCCAGCACATTTTCTATGGTTATTATAGGGAGAAAAAAGCATCTGTGAGCATTTAGACAATGAAGTATACACGTAGAACTTTATTTTTCACAAGATCTAATCACTTCTCATTTCTCTACCTTTAACATTAGTAAAACAATGTCATATTCAAAAGGAGCATTAGGAAGCATAACACTTCCATTTTCATCCTTAGAAGATAGATGGTAGAAAATTAAAATGATCATCATATGCATCCCTTTTGCCATGGCTGCAGGAAACTGCCCTGGTTTCAGTACTCAGACACTTTTTGGTGATGCATATTGTGTATATTGCAGCACTGCTCTGGCCGATAGGCTCTAAGGATACACCCACAAGCTTTGCTTCTGATGAGTAATCACCCTACAAAGGGAGAATGGTGCTTAAACATCACAGCTGGCTTAGATTTACTTCTGCCCCAGAAGTGGTGGAAATGTGTTTTTTTTTTTTAACATGACTTAAAGGTAGAACAGTGAAGCTACACCCTTACATTTGTCCTCTTGGTGTAGAGCAAATATGCGAGTCCACACAGCTATGCTTAGTGCAGGAGCTTCAGTTTCACAAGTGAAAAAAAAAAAAGAAAAAGCCAACTAAATCTAAAGGAATCTTTTCCTTTTGAATGAGTTCACAACCATATTGCCCTATTGTTTTTTTTCCCAAAAAAGAAACCAAGGAAACCACTGAGAAAGAGGAAACATTCTCAAATGCATCAAAAATGCAGCAACTTCAAAACCCACCCTTTCTCCTCAGCCTGTGAGATCCTGAGTATTGGTCCAGTGTTGACTCCTGCCACTGATAGTGTATCTTTTTGCTCAAAGACATCATCTGATCATAAATCTCACAAATGCTGTAAGTATACACCTGCAAATAAATAAAGGAAAATAAAACCATCAAGGACTGCTGCAAATACAGCCTCGCCCATCCAACTGCATGACTCCTGCACACACCATTTGCAAAGTAAAAGATGTTAGTTCAGTCATGCTGGTCATCTGATGGCTGACTCTCCCCACTGTGAACCTTTTGGACCAGACAGGCCAATACTGAATAAATTTGACAGCACATTGGAGATGGTTAAGTTCCTACAGGTTCCTGGAAAAAGAGCTCGTACAGGGAAGAAGTTACCTTCTCTGCTGAGATCAGCAGCCAAATTTTAAGTGATAGGGGACACTGCAAGGTCTTACTGAGGTGGGAATAGAGTTTGTCCTAGAAGTAACAGAACTAAGGACTTTGTTCTCTAATTTCTGTTCGTATTATTCTCTCAAACTAAGGACCCATTATGGGCTTTTACCCCTTTCTAAATGATTGATCAAACTGAGGTATTCCCTGAGACCTCACTGAACATTACGAGTTTCAGAACACTCACCAGCTCCATTCTAGCTGACAGAAATTCCCATCTGCATTCACCCTGGTCACCAAACCATCTTTCTCTGTGCAATGTACAGTTGTTTGCTGGTGCTGCTGCCTCTTGAGGACAGCCATTAACATTAAATGGTTATTTTACTTCTATGTATCTCCAGAGATGTTCCCATTGCTTCAAGGTAACTGCTCAGGCTATGACGTGCAAGAGTTTCTTGGGCAGCAGTCTCCAGGCTCATACTGGCATTTTTAACCATGCCTGCAATGATGGGACTCAGCCCAGATACTTCCTTCTACTGTTCAGCTCTTACTGAAGCTAATGACTTCAGCCCTCTCTCTGACTCCATCTGTTGATAGCTGCTCTCCAAGTGTGACAATTATAATCAGGTCCTCACCGCAACATCAGATCATATAAAGAAATGTCAACACATACAGCTGAGGAACAGTTTCACAGTTTAACCGAAGCTCCCCAAAAGCTGATGAAAGGAGGATTATTGAGGTGTGAATGGCAGACCTAAAATGTTTCAAAGGTTTCAGATGAAAACGGTGCAAAACCAAGCAAACCCAAACAAACACAGAGGCCTCATGCTGGGTTTCCATTAACAAGAGATTATTGTAGAAGGCTGTGCTGGAGTTAATTTTTTTCATAGAAACCAGTATGGGGCTATGTTATGGACTTGCTGAAAATTGTTGATAATACAGAGATGTTTTTGTTGCTGCTGAGCTGCACTTACACAGTCAAGGTCTTTTCTGCCTCTCACCCCATCCCATCCAATGAGCAGGCCAGAGGTGCTAAGAAACTGGGAGGGGAGATAGCTGGGACAGTTGACCCCAACTAACCAAAGGAATATTCACAGAATGGTAAGGGTTGGAAGGGGCCTCTGGAGATCATCTACTCCCAACTCCCCTGCTCATGCAGGTTCCCCTAGATCAGGTTGCACAGGAACATGTCCAGGTGGGTTCTGAAAATCTCCAGAGTAGACTCCATAACCTCTCTGCGCTGCCCGTTCCAGTGCACCAGTACTCTCAAAGAAGTTTTTTCTCACACTTGAGTGAAGCCTCCTGTCTTCTGGTTTGTACCCATTGCCCTTTATCACTGGGCACCACTAAAGAGAGCCCTACCCCACCCTCATGATCTCTACTCCTTAGGTTTTTGTATGAATTGATAAGATCCCCTCTGTCTTCTCTTTCCAAGCTAAAGAGCCCCAGGTCTTTCAGCCTTCTCTCCTTCAGTCCCCTAGACTGTGTGGGGTCATGCTCAGCATATAAATCTGGAGGAAGAAGGATGGGGGAGGCCACATTGAGAGTGATATAATTTGTCTTCTCAAGTAACCACTACATGTGATGGAGCCCTGCTTTCCTGGAGATGGCTGAACACCTGCCTGCTGAGGAAAAGTGCTGAATGGATTCCTTGTTCTGCTTTGCCTGCGTCTCTGTGGTTAAACCACAGCAAAGGCAGATGCTCTCCCAGACCCCAAAGAAACAACCAAGTCCTTAAAGCAGCAGCTCTCAGAGAAACTTGCATTCACATGCAGAAGGGAACCATGGGATGTTTGACATCCTTCACCACCACTGTGCTTTATTAACACTGAGAGAAAGATTAATGAGAGCCTAAGCCATTGTGCAGGCCTAGTTGTTGACTGTTGCTGAAATGAAGCTGAACAAACTCTTAGAACCTCTCCATCCAGAACCTGTCTAATTCCAAACAGAATTTGAAAGTATTCCAATTAACAGAAAGATGAGAGAATTCTTTGTAAACTCTGAATGCTGGATTAAGTCCCAGAATGCCAGCCCAGCTGCCCATTACACACACAAGCAATGCTATCCACGATTGTGGGATTGTATAATGGAGTGTCTTATTGGAAAACAAGACACATAACAGAAGAAACACAGTTCAAACTCCATGGCACCGCTGAACATCCTCCCCCCCTCCCCAAAGAATCAAAGTTTAATCAGCTCATGCATTACTAAAGGGAGGATACAGGATGGCTCACTTCAGTTGGACTCTGGTCCTGGACTTTTCAAGATCCAATACTAAGCTGAATGAAAGTAACAAACCAAGAAACACCAGCAAGAAAGGTGAAGGTGTTCAACCCTCACGTTCCCCACATCAGCAGTTATTACAGAAATAAACACTGCCAGCCTGTCAACGGCAGGGACAAAACTGCACCTGACAAGAGACTTGCTGGAGCTTGACACCGAGCTGTCAACGAGCACCGACTACAACACAGGTTTTGCTTTGTTCACTTTAATAGGTATCTTAGTGCAAGAGGCACACACCTGGTGTCTGGTAACTCTTTACCAATTGCATTTTGCAAGCAGCCATTTTCTTTAACAAAAACGCTTATTACAACCTATCCCAACTCGCTTTTGTTCTTAGGGAAGAGACACTTTTCATTTAGAAACACGACCACATGGGAAAAGTTCTACAGCTCAGCAAGATACACATGAAAATCCATTTGCATTTGAGACTGTGTCAGAGTCAAGAAAGCCTGAATTAATGCAGCTTCACATGATGAATATTTCACCACTACACTTACATCTTTGTCAAGAGTAGCTCAAGCATAGATTTTATACAGCAGAATGTTTTCACCCTGGCTGGGAAGCGACATCCAGATTTAAAATACATACATATATATATAAGGTTGGATATATAGGCAGGTACTTCAGAAGCTTTCATCATAAAATACCAGCTTGTAACTCCAGGCATCTAAAGTGTATGTAAAAAAAGAAAAATCTCACAGTGCTGATTTTTAGTTTTGTCTTGCTCACATTAATACACTTTACAAACTCCCCAATAAGAGATTGTGCAAAAAAATTAGTAGTTGGTCTTGCTGTAGCATTTCAATAGCTCACCTAGCATCAGCCAAATGTGAACAGCAGTGTACCTGGATTTCAAGACAATAACCCCAATTCTGTATTTTTTCCACAGCTGGTGTTCAGCTTATTTAGGAAACAGAATGATCCATCCCCCTCCAAAATTCCAAACCCATGCATTTTTGAGGAAGATGGTTAGACCTCATTCCTGCTCTTACCCATGCACCATGTTGCATTCCCAGCCATGCCCCAGGAACTGACACTCAAGAACAAGACTCTTTAACTGTGCAAAATTATCCTCCATTGGACTGAACAGAACTCTGCAAAGCAAGAGAGGTCTCTGCATAGATGTCTGGCAAAGAAAGACTTCACACAGTTCATCCGAGCCACTGATCACTGTCAGAATTAGCCAAAAGCTCCTTTACATGTCACCACTGGAATCTTCTCCAAACCAGTCTCTCAGGGTATGCAGTTAGTGACATCTCCTGGTTCCTGGTGGTTCACTGTAACACACTTTCTCCTCTCAACTGCCCAGCATATCTATGCAGAAATCCTCTCTCCATTGAAGAAAGGGGTTCTGATAGAGAGGAACCATTTTCCTACTAAAAAGCAAGAAAGAATAATGGGATACATTCTGAGTTTTTCCTGTGAAGACCAACAATAAATCATTTCTTAGCTCAGGTCATATCTCCCATGGGAAGAAAAACGTCTTGCCATCATTAACTTCTTTTCAGCTAGCAATAATATATGATCAGGTTTTAAGTAATTGAACCAGTAGCATTTAATTAACTCTGAAAAACTATCTCAGATCATGAATCACAGACTTTCCACCTGTATGAGGTCCCTGTTCCTGGTTAAAAGTCTATTTTTTATTCCATGTGTGATCCATCTTGAACATCGAATGAGATACTCTTGATGTATGGATTACAGTTCATAGATCACACACAAAACACAGCAGACACACAATCTCTATATAATTCAGTTTCATGTCTTGCTTCCCCAAGTTGTTTAAAAAAAAAAAAAAAAGAAAAGCCTCTTACTGCCATGACAGAGTGGCCATGACTTGCTTCAGTTTAACAAATTCCTCTTTCTCCAGAGTCAGTATTAAGGAAGAGTAATTTAAACATCCAGATGGAGAAATGAAGTAATAGAATGTTTCCTTCTGAAAGGCAGGGTACAGAGAACTGCTATGACTTTAGAAAAGGCCACACTGAAGTTTTCCAATGGGCTCAGAGCACTGACTGTCCAAAGAGCAAGGTGCTGCCATCCTACTACTACTTCGGATGGCTTTGTTGCCTGCTAAGTATAAGTTGTCTTTTTTTTAAACTGTGAGAGTGACAAAACACTGCAACAGGCTGTCCAGAGAGGTTGTGGAGCCTCCTCCTTGAAGACATTCAAAACCCACCTGGATGCTTTCCTGTGTGACCTACTCTAGGTGATCCTGCTCTGGCAGAGGGGTTGAACTCGATGATCTTTCAAGGTGCCTTCCAACCACTAACATTTTGTGATTCTGACTGAAAAGTCACTGCAGCCAGCTAATATCTGTGAATATCTGTGGCCTGCAAAGAACAGGATCGGTTCTTATATCAGATTGTATCAAGCATAATTTTTTTACATTAAATCAGCTTAACCACTGTAATTAACTACAAAAGAATCAGTTTCTGTTCTGCTTTTGGATACGTTTCTGAAGCCATTATTACGCTTCTGTACAAGACTGAATTATTTTTGCTGACAAAGAGGCAAGATTAGCCAACTTCTTCTGCAAGACAGAAAATAAGATTCACAATCTGCACAAGTGTCAAATTGTAAATGTTGCCCCATATTTGACTTGCTCTATAAAAAGAAAGTTTTACTACAAAACACTGTTTTCAAATAAGCTTTATAAAAACCAAAATTCAACAAACTAGATTCTCTCTCTATGTTCTTTACTGTCTTATTTTATTGCAATCCAAATGTTTCTGGTAACTTTTTTTTTTTTTTTTTTTGAGGACAACAAAGGTTTCCATTTTTATAAATAACAAAACAGTGAAAGCCTTACTGGATTGGACAAAGGCCATCTTAATTCCAAATAGTTCTTCCGGATGTTCTCATAAGTTGTAAATATTGTTGCTCTTGATTGCCTGTGACACATCACCTAGTTATGCACAACATTTAAACAGATTCGATGGGCTTAGTGCCCCACACAGGAGAAGCTGCTGAGAGGGAAGGATGTATGACATCCATTACACGCATCCACCTGGAAATAAGTTTGTCATGTGGATGGCAGAAATTTCCCTGAGAACAGGCTCAGAGTCACAAATCTCTCCTTTACATTAAATGGCAAAAATTTAAAACATTCTCTAGTCCATGATATTGTATTTGGCAGGTAACATTTCTGTTAGGTCCACTTGTGCCACTGACATTAATCCTGAGGTTTTAAGAACTTTTTCTTAGCTTTTTTGCTAGGTCTTATGTTACTGCTCCCATCTTCAACTTCATCTTCGTCCTGGAGTACACGCTGGTCTCTTTTTCTCATGAACTTCTTCCCTATTGTTCCCACTAATGTTTCGTATCTGTAAAGATGATACAAAATGTACACTTTTTACTAAAACCAGACAAAACTTCTACGGAGCAAACCATAAATGCAATCCACAGTTTAAGTGGTGTGAGAAAGCTTAAGAAGCAGAAGTCCTAAATGGTCGCTTTAATTATTCATTCTGAGAGTCTGAGTTTGTTAGTGATCTTGAACAAGGAGAAAATTAGCATGGAATACTTGGGTATCAGGGTGAAAACCCCAACAAGATATTCTGCCCTCAAAAGTGATGGAGATTTCAGAGAATACTCACCAGAATTCCTGGAAAATCAGTTCAGTTCAGTATAGTATATGTGTATGTTAGGGGTGGATTGTTTTTTTCTTTCTCATTTGTTTTTAGCTTTTTTTGGTCTGTTTATTTATTTATTTGCTTGCTTTTTGGGGTTATTTTCCCACACACAATGCAGTAACATATCATTTGCCCAGCTAATATTGATTATGTCAGGAAATGTAACTTGCCTTCTGGCCATTTCTTCATCTGACACATCGGCCTCCATTTTATCATCCACTTCAATTTCTTTTTCTTTATACTTGGAATTCATTTGGATCATTAACTTCTGAAAATAAAGTAAGAAACAGCTTAAACATGTAACCCTGACACAATGGCAAGTATGCAGAAATTCACTGCTGGGAGAAACACATCATATTTAGTAATTATTTGCTGTTCCCAGTCAGGCTACGTGGAAGAAAAGGCAGCATGTCTGCCTGTTGCTAAGCTGAACTTAGTTTGCCTTTGGGAAACACAGAAGCAACACAGTGACAGGGTTTTCAGTGAATTGTACTATGCAGACACCCTCAAGGGACACCAGACACCTTCAAGAGACCAGAGAATTACAACATCATTAACTGGACATATCCTTCAGAGAATACAACATTATTAACTGGATGTATCCTCCCTGGATGTGTTCAAGGGCGGGTTGGATGGGGCGTTGAGCAACCTGCTCATGGCAGGCAGGTTAGACCTAGGTCATCTTTAAGATCCCTGCCAATCCAAACCATTCTCTGATTTGCGTTCTGTGATCCGCATGTATGCGCATGCAGCCCAGACAGCAACTGTGTGCTGGGCTGCAGCAAGAGCAGCTGTGGCCAGCAGAGCAAGGGAGGGGATTCTGCCCCTTTACTCTGCTCTTGTCAGACCCCACTTGGAACACTGTGTGCAGTTCTGAAGCCCCCAACACAAGAAGGGCATGGAACTGTTGGAGCCAGTCCAGGGGAGGGCCACAAAGATGCTCAGAGGGCTGCAACAGCTCTGCTATGAGGAAATGGCTGTGAGAGTTGGGGCTCTGCAGTCTGGAGAAGAAGATGCTTTGAGAAGACCTTATAATAGCCTTCCAATATCTGAAAGGGGCTAACAGGAAGGCTGAAAAGGGACTATTGACAAGGTGTTATAATGACAAGATGAGGGGTAATGAGTTTAAACTGGCAGAGGGGAGATTTAGATTAGATGTTAGGAAGAAGTTCTTTACAGTGAGGGTGGCAAGACACTGGCACAGGCTGCTCAAGGAGGCTGTGGCTGCTCCCTTCCTGGAGGTGTTCAAGGCCAGGCTGGATGAGGCCTTGAGCAACCTGTTCTAGTGGGAGGTGTCCCTGCCTATGGAAGAGGGGTTGGAACTGGATGAGCTTTGAGGTCCCTTCCAACCCAAACCATTCTATGATTTTAATTTGATGTTTGCCCATTGTCCTTGAAATGGTTTTAAGAAGGAAATGTATCTGCAAAGATTTACAATTAACTGCTAGTAAAAACCAGAAAGCAATGCTTCATGGTTTACATATATCAAGTCACAGTGAGAGCAAGTTCAAAATAACTAAAGTAAATCACCTTGCACAGACTTTTACATACCTCTTAGTCTTTAAACTTTCACGCTCTTGCCTCAGCTCAGTGGTAACATTTTTATTACTATCTCAGTGTACTTCTATCAGCATGAATCACGCTAGAAAGAAATTAAAGACTCTCTTGCCCAGAATTTTTATTTGGTTAACTTTAAGCTCTTACTTACACGAGTAGGTGTTGAATAAATAGGGTTGAATGTTTGTAGGATTGGACTCTAAATGAAATGGCAGGAGAAAAAGTGATCTATTGTTTTGGCGAGCAGCATGTGGGATAGTTTCCTCATTTCAGGGATGGAAAACCTGCAGGAGCCATGCAATTATTGACCATCAACACAAAGAGATAAAAAAGCTCCTATTTACCAGATGCTACATTGATCAACATTTTGGTTTGACTTTCTGTAGACGGGAGGATTTACAGAAAGTGCTGCGAGGCCAAACAGCATGCAGCATGAATACTCAAATCCCCATCCCAAGGGCTACAATCCTGATGTGAGACCACATCAAAACAGAACATTTAAATGGTACCTCAATTTCTGGATTGAATCCTTTGAAGGACATTCTGCCATAAAGTAGATCCTCACATGGCATAAAGCTCCTCTCTTCTATTATATAGCTCCTGCATGAAACCCCAAACCCAGCATTTTATCAAACAGTATGCTTTAAAATAATCAAATTAAACAATTGCAAAAAGCATTTGCTGCCTTCTCCCTGCACAAATAAACAAAACCACAGTGTATTTTAAACCATCAAATACTTTCTGAAGCTTAATTGCTCCGATAAATCTTTCAATACAAGGAGCTTGGAGTGCAAAGGAATGCTGTCTGCCAGTAAAGCTGTGCCAGCTCCACAAGCAAAATTAACTCTCCTGACAAAAAGCACTCTTTGCTGGTATGATTCCATCTACATTAATGCTTTTGCCAGAATAAAAATACCACGTAAATATCACTCTCCAGGTGGCATTACTATACCAGCAAAAGCTTCTAATTAATTTTTCATTGTGATGTTAGACCTGGTATTAGTTGAGTCTGTCAGAATATAAAACACTATGTAATTCTCTGTTCAGCAGAGAAAGATTTCCCCTTTTTTCCTCCATTTTCCCTCTTTTAATGAGCATGGAGTGAGACAAGAAACATGACCCTGAGGTGTTCACAATACATGTTAGATGAAAGTACTTCCGTGAATTATTCCATCCTTCTTTTCCTCACACACCCATGCACCTCTTCCCTCATCCTCTTCAACTCCCATGTAAAACAAATTCCTACAATCACAGGATGGTAGGCTGAAGAGATCAAGCTCACTGTCCTACCTCAAGGCAGGATCAGTTAAACATGTATCATGAACATCAGAGGTCTACCTAACCTATCCTCAAAAGACTTCCAATGATGAGAAATCCAGTGTCTGCTTAGGCAATCTATTCCACTGCTTCAATAGCCTTACTGTTAGAAAAATTCTCTTAAAGTCTAGCTTGAACTTTCCTCGCTGCAAGGGAAGCTCAAATAACTTTTTGTCATATTCACCAACAGTAATGGAAAATAATTTATCAATGACCTTTTTCAACTACAGTTAATTCCTTGAATCCCACACATTTTAGGCTTACGTGTGGTCTGCCTTAATGGAATTTTTGTCCCGTTTTGAAAGGACAAAACCCAAGCCCTTTTCAAAAGTAGCCCTCTTGCTATTTAAAGCACCTAAATAGCAGGAATGGACATTTTCTCCCTTATTAGTTAAGCCTTCCTTTACTTTAGCCATTCTCTCCCCTGTTTCAAAAACAGGATTTGAAGTGAGCTGGACTCAAGAAGACAGATCTGTCTTGAATGGCCGTAACTGTGTTACTGGAGCTGAATTTACTAACATAGGGTTTCAAACTTTTTTCAAATAAAGGGAAAAAGCAGTGATGAATGAATTGGTCCTAGCCTGAAACTAACTGAATCCATCTACACGAATGTGTGAATGAAAGAAAACACCACACAGAAGAAATTAAAGTAGGTCAAACTGCACTAGGCAACCTTGAGAAAGTCCCTGAAAATAATATAAAAGCTGTAATGTCAGTCTGTCATTATTTTTGCTTCTGTTAATTGTTTATTAGTCATACTACTTCTATAGCAAGAAATTTGTGCATTCTATTCCCACTCCACAACAATGCAATGATAAGAATGAGTATAAAAGGGTACAATAGCTTACTCTTTCTCCTTTAGATCTGGTAAATCGAGATACCAGTGTTCTTCACTAATTATCTTCTTTTCTTCCTCTTCTAGTTGCTTCTTGGTTTGTGAATCCAAACCCCTTTGCATGAACTAAGGAGACATAAACATATCAATTCAGTTTTTTGCATCGTGAGTGTGCTGTGAACATGCAGTAATTACATGACAACTACCCATTACATGATATTTAGCACTTGATAAAAAGTAAATGCATTTTGTGAGTTTTTGATTTGGTCCAATTCTGGTCAAACAGGCAATGGGAAAGTAAACAAGTGCTGATCACGGCTATGGACTGGAAGTGAACAGTCAGACACATCTGTATCTACAAAGGAATAGATCGTGTCTGGTTAGCTTTGATGGATCTGAGTTGTTAAAACCCTGTAACTTTGCTAAGATTTTGCTAATGTTTCAGCAAGGGCAAGAGAGAAGGTAATGGTGTTGGAAGTTATTGCTGCATATAAGAAAACAGCACCACCCATAAAAACAGCACTGGTGCCAAGGGTACATAGACCTTTTTTTGGAAACATTCATACTTTCAAGCATCCTCTCATCAGATTTAAGGTACTGGCTTGTCTTCATAGCTCTAAAGGCTAGAACTTGCCTTTGGAGTGCAAAAAAGGTAGCTGAAGCTATGAAAATATGTCTTCTGTATCCAGCTGTGTTAAAGGAAGGTGTTACCAGCTCTTAACTTCTCATTGATGACCCACCACAGTACCAGTCAAGCTCTGTGTGTAAGCACCTGTTAGCTCACTGCAGGAACAGTCTGATAAATTAGTTGAGACCAATAATTTAGTTTAGGGTAACGCTGCTATTTTTGCCAAATAGAAGGACATTCCTGTAAATTGCTTCCTCCGTGATATCCTTTGGCAGAGCATGGGAACAGGCAGGAACAGTCACCTCTCAAAAAGCTGGGGGTGAAGGAGGACATCAGTCACAGCCTACAAAAAAATTGCTGAGAACACAAAAAGACAGACCTGAGAGATGTGAAACATCTCTTCTGCTTCCATTTGTCTCAAGTTAGGTGCCTGAACTGAGCGACAATTTAAGCATCAACAATGCTAATTCATAATTTTATGGTAAGGATCCTTGTATTTTCACATCCCTAGCAGCTGGGACCTCCCTTAGGTTCTACAGAAAGTGCCTGAATAACTGCATCCGTCAGAAGCGTATACTTATCAATGTAACTCACAGCTAGTGACAAGCCTACCAGCACTCCTGTACAAAAATGGCTTCGTGGCTATCAAAGCATGCACGGTGTTGCACATGCAACACTGCAGAGGAATTCTGTATCAATTCATGTTATCTTTCCCATTTAAAGTGGCATCATTTTTGTGTGTTTAGAGAAGTCTGCAGGGTGACAGGTAAAGGGACATGGGGAACAGTAGACCTGGCTCTAGTTTAGGTCCCAAGAAGACATCACAAAACACTTCTGTGGAAACCTGCATTACTGAGCTTAGTTAGAATATACAGGTAATATGAACGTGTAATGTATGTATTACACACATCTTTTCAGTCTTCACAAAACACCCAAGTAAACCAAACCAAACATGGAAGTAAAAGCCAGTAGAGTGCTGGCATCTCATTTTCCCATTTATGTTTCTATTTGCATCCATTGCATGAGGTCTTTCATAAAATAATTGACTTTTGCTTTCTGAGTCGATCCAAAGTATGCCAAAGCTTTCCAATTAAAATTACAGTTTCTTCTTGAAGAAAATAAGTGAATCTACCACGTGGAAAACTATACTGCTCAAGAAAATTGGTTAGCCAGCCAGAAATCTCAACAGAAGAAATTCTGCTGCAAGCACCCAATTAAATAATCATTTTGCATTACATTTTAAAGATTACTGCAGAAATAACCGGGTGACAAAAAATGCGATCACATTTACCTAAAATGTAAACACACATGGATGAATTAAAAATATACCCATTATGATAGACATGGTACATCCGTCAGACACTGGTTACTTGCATTAGATTTCCCCAAGCAATGGGATCTGAATCAAATGGTGCAAAATGTAAAAGCACAAGCCATCCTTCAACACTGCCTGGTGAGCACACGCCGCCCAGCACTTGGCACAAGAGGTCTTTACAACTGTGTTATCACTGACCACGCCACCTTTGGATGCCACCTCACTCACCTGCTGAATCGTGATAAAACATTTTATCGGTACCTTTGCAGGCAGCTGCTAAAGCATTAATTAAAACATTTGTAAACAAGAAAATCTGCAGGAAAAGTGCTAAATACAAGGTCTGTGTATATGACCTTTCCAAAACCTACTCAAAGCTGCAAATGTCAAGGCAGCGCATTCACAGGCTGGTTCTCCACAGCTTTCCAAGGAAGAAAATCTAAAAATTGGCTTTTTAAAATCTTCAAGGGGTTAATAAAGCGGCAAGCAAGCGGGGCTAAAATTTCACTTAAAAGAGAGTATTACATAAAATAAGAAAAAATAATGATGCCACAATCCAGGTTACGGGAATCTTGCTCTGTCATACACTGCTAACTAAGCTCAACATCTACTCCCTTCTGAGTAAAGCAAGATCACTCCATGCATAAGCTTAGTCTTTCATTAACAGCATTTGTTAATTGGGGTAAATGCTCCACCATCTTAATGTGGCTCAGTATACTTCATGTGAAAGACTTAAGACACTTAGTGCCATGGTCTACTTGATTGACTAGGGCTGGGTGATAGGTTGGACTGGGTGATCTTGGAGGTCTCTTCCAACCTGGCCTATTCTATTCTATTCTGTTCTATTCTGTTCTGTTCTAATGCTCCTTTCAGCCAGTGTCTGAAATACAGTTCCATGTAAATACATGGGGAAATAAAATGATTAAATAAAACACCACAAGCAAGAAGCAGCATGGGCCCACGACATTCCTATTTATAAATATTTACTGGATATTAGCACTTAAAAAAAAGAAAAAAAGGCAACACAACTTGAACTGGTTGTACTTCCAACAATAAAGAACTGTCAGTGACAGGAGAAATGTGCTCTACTGAATTAGGTGTTGTACACCACATGAAGCAGAACCAATTGGCCAGTAAATAGAAGCAAATTTCACATTGGCGTCGGCATGAGATTCACATATTATTAAGAACCCTGGAATTTACCAGATGGTGGTTTACACAGGTTGGGCATTTTATTACCCATCAATGTAAACAGCTCAAAAAGAGGACCTAATTAAACAAAGAGAACCAACAATTTTGTCCCCCTTCTCCCCGAGATTAAACGCTACCCCAGGTAAGGCAAGCAACATTATGCTTTAATCTCAACGTCTGTGTGAGAGGAATAAGCTTCAATATTCTAAAGCAAGTTAACTGCAAAAGCCAGGGGGAACTAAAGGACTCTGAAATGGGGCCCAAAAGTTAGCACTTGCTAGAAGGAGGCCTTTGCTGCGATTACAAAGCTGCTCTCCTGGATCAAACCCTCCAGGATGCTACACCATTTGTAATCCTCCTGAGACCTCTCGCCAGCGTTTAAGCAGCCCGGTGTCCGGTGGTAGCGCTGAAAAATCGCCTCTTGCCGACGAAGGCGGACGGGAGCAGCTCACAAAGCCGCAGGTCTGAGTGAAAGGGCAAGAGATGCCGAAGATAAACCGATCTTGACTTTAAAATGTGTCTTGTGGGAGGCAGGACACCGCCATGCCCGCGTCTAGAGCCAGGGTACCCGCTGCGCGGTCAGCTGTACACACGGAAAACGCCCCAAACCAGGCGAGGGGCTCCTGAGATAGTTTATCCCCGGTTCACAGCACGGTTCAGCCCCTCACGGCCCCAGCCTCCCATGGCCGGGGGGCAGCAGCCAGGCCCGGCCGCCCTCTCCTCTCCTCACCGCAGCGCGAAGCGGGCCTCGGGCAGCCCCTCCTCGCCTGCCCCGCTGCCGGGGTGCCGCCGCCCGCTCCGCCTCACCTTCATGCGCAGCAGGTTCTTGGACAATTTCGTCTTCACCTCCCCGGCCATGGCGCCCGACGCTGCCCGTAGGCCGCACTGGCTCCCCGTGCTCGCCTAGCGCCGAGGCCACGCACGCCGGGGGCGGAGCGGACGGGGGCAGCGGCGCAGCTCCGCCCTCCGCTTCCGGGGCCGCAGCCGCGGGAACCTGCCTCTGCCCGCGGCCCGGGGTAGCGGTAGGGGCTGTGGGGGCTGGGTCAGAACAGCAGTTTAAACGGCAGCTTTCGTGCACAGAGACGGTTGTGCGGGCATCGCGTGTGAGAGCGGCAGATAAGTCTGGCTAGGAGTGAAATGGTAAATTAGTAGGCGAACCTGAGATGTCTTATCAACACCTATGTACTCTGTAGTGTAACTGCCTTTCGGCTTCGTCTGTAGTTTCCCGGTATTTCGAAGAGAGAAAGAGTATAAAAATCTATCGCATCCTGGCGTTTGGGAACTGCTTGAGTTGTGGTTTTTTTTTTTTTTCTTCACTGATTTTTGCTTGAAAGAAACACAACGTGGTGAAACGTGATTACAACTTGAAAGCACATAAATCCCGAGATAGTACAAAAAAGCTTCCAATCTCTGTTAGTCCTGTATCATGATCTTTGAATTCAGTACTGGCAGTGCTGTCCCTGGGCTGCCAGACTGACCCCAGGTACCTGAGCAGGACATTCTGATAGGAAATTGCCAGCTGACTCGCAGTCACAAGCAGGTACCACAATTTCTATATATATCCCCATAAATCACGCTTTTGATGCCTGTTTTGGCAGTTGGCACATCAACCTGGTGATAAAGCAATGAGAGTGAGGGTTCAGTGCTCAAAACTTTAATGAACTGGTGTGCTCCAGAAGACAATCTAAGGAGAAAAGTTCCCATATATGCAAGATGTAGGTTAAAGCCTGAAGAACTCTAAAGATTTATGCTCTCAGTAGAGTCCACACAAAAAAAAAACCACAAAACAAACAACCAAAAACCAAACCACCCACAAAAAACATAAAATGAAGGGCAAAACCTGACTGCAGTGAGAAAGGAGGAGGAAGAATTGCTCACATCCAGGAATCCATATTATCCAGTTAAGCTCAGTGGGTTAAAATAACCACGAACGTGAAGGGAAACATGGAGCCACAGCTGCTTGGAGGCAAAATCATAACACTGCATGGAGGTATTTAATTTTCAAAAAAGCAAGGCGCTCTTCATTTCCAGGCTCCATAAATGAGTTGTATTTTGAGGCCCCAGCGAGAGAGCCTGCAAGTGTGTGTGTGTGTGTGTGTGCCTGAGCTATCCTGCTTCATTTAGCTCCATCATGTTTAGCTCCTTCTCAGATCACTTTCTCATTAACTGCTATCAACCCTTCCCAACAAAAGAAGGCTGGGGAGAAACTTGCAGTTTTATGAATACAAATATGCATTGAAGAACAAATATATTTGAATCTTGGTAAGCAAACCAAGAGGGGAAAGCTGTTAATTAAAAGAATGCAGCCATAATCTCGGCATTTTTTGGTGTTATTTTCTATTAGCCATGCATTCTAATAATGTATTTGCTTTTTGTTGGTCGTTGCAAATCAGAGCCCTGCGTTTAATTGCATGGCCTTCAGTGTCACTCAGGGCTTTTTCTGAGTAGTTTCAGCTAATTTACAGTCTTGGAACGTACTCAGAATGATTCCTTCTAAATACATTACTGCACATCCATCAGCACTTCTCCAGCCATTGAGCTAGGGCCATGCCCAGCTTTGCTTGGTGCTCTATGTGAGAGCTGTTCCTGTCTCCCTCTTCTGCCTGCAGAGTGACCCAGTTTGACAACTTTTGCAGCCCCCTTCTTCAGCAGACTCTGCTTACAGATTTTTTTTTTTTTTTTTTTTTAAATGCNACATTAAAATCTAATTTTCACTCAAAACTAAGAAACCATAATATTATTATCTTGGAGTAGTAAAGCATTTCATGTGCCACTCTTCTTACATTTTTTTTTTTTTTTTTTTTTAAATGCAGCCATTGCACACATCAGCTGCCCGAGACCTTTGGTGTAAGGGAGTGTGATGCTGCTGACCTTTGGGAGCTGAGTCTAACAATTTACAACACTCTGTGGTGTCTAACTGGGAGGGAGAAGTGCAAGGAGTTTTCAGCTTGTCTAACCACGAGGATTATTCCTGGTGCTCCCTACTGAGCAGGAGCTCAGGATACACAGCCTGAGCCCCGTTGCACCCTGTGTCTTGGTGCCACACCGTGTGCTTGCACAGGGATGCTGCCAATGTTTGTCCTGTGTGTCAGCACATCAGCTAACAACCCACCTCAGGAAGGAGGAAGAAGTGTTTTGCAGTACAGACAGTACAGGCTGCGTGATGTTTATTTACAAAACTGGAGACTGTAAAAAGGCTGCCACAGAACTTGATCTATTTTGGCACTAAAAAAGTCTGAAGGAATTTTTTGGATTGCATCTCCCATCGCTTGAATTAGATGGGGAGGTTATAGATAACAATCAGCTGTCTCATGGACCAGATTATACTGTCTGCTAAATCTGAAGACACTCCATTGATTATAGGAGAAATGTTTATGATTTACTGGTGGTGGTAGAGACAGCTTGGGGAAGAACCTAGCCCTGTAAATAGGCCTGCTTATGTGGTGGAGTGAGGGTGAGAAGATGAAGTAGGAGAGATGCTTTATTTAGAGAAGAATCAAGGGTCATTTAAAACTGACAATTAGACACTCTCCCACGGATCTGACAGCTGCATGGCAGCTCTGCTTTCAACCTGGAAATCCATTTCTTTTTCAAACAAAAAATACTCAGGGAAATAACTCGGGGGAAAGGAGCTCCATCTCATCAAAGACTGTACATTAAACAAGCAGATAAAAGACTTTTTGTCCTAGGAAATGCGGTCCCTTCTCCCTCTAGTAATTACAGAAGTCAAATCAAAGTTGTCATTAACATTATTTAAGAAGCAGTCTCTCTTGGAGCAGCACAAGTGACAGCTGTGAACTAATTTCACGCCAATGGGATCTAATTTGAGGGAAATCTCAGGTTACTGTTTCTGTAACATTTTATTTATTCATATTCTTGCAGAATTGTGATTTTGACACAAAAGGGGAATCTCAAACTTTACACCAGCCTATCAGTTGACTTGAGTTTTATGAGCTGTCTTTGCGTTCTAAAGCAGCTTTTCACAGCTCTCAAAATACTCCAAGTCTTTTTTTCCCCCTGCAAATATCAAAATTTTTATAGTATGACAGGTGAGTCATTAATTTGTGTCAAACTCCTCCAGTATGTTTTAAGTACAGATATTATGAGAAGTAGAGCTGCCAGAGGTCTGTTTGCAAACCTGAAAGGAAGGTGTGAAGTGCTGTGTGCGACTGGGTGGGATCAGAAAGGCAATTTCATCCCCTACGCTCCATCCAGAAATGGTGTGAAATTCTCCAAGTGGCAGAGGCGCCGTTTTGAAGTGGAGGACTCGTTTTTCATCTCTCCTGCTCCCACCAAGCTCTGAGCTGCCAATGTATGCAGCGTATTGACAACCGTTAAGGTCCTAGGTGACTGGAGATTTGTTACAATATTCATTACCCTTTAATGCATGCATGAGTAACCTGCTGGCCTGTGTGCATTGCTCAGTCTGCTTTGTACCTAATCCACGAAGGATATGGGTTAGCTACAGCTCTTGGCTTCAGTGTGTCAGCTCAGACTGCACTGACTCATCCTCTTAGCTTTTGAAGTCCCCTTTCCTGGTGTTGGCACAGGCTTAGGTGGCAGCTGACACACGCAGAGTGCTTTAAATCCCTACCCTGTGTTCCTTGGTTGACCCCAAGGTTTCTCGTGGATGAGGAATGAAATGGAAGCAGAAGCCAGACTCCTGTAATTTGATTAACACAGATCTGTAAGCACAGCTCACATTGCTGATGCTTAATAGCCTTACAATTTATGTAGCGAGAAAAGGTGCACCTTAAAAATATGCTTGTAGCAAAAGAGTTACAAAATCTCCAAACCAAGCAAAAGGTGCCTTTGGAAAAAATGCCTGTTGGCAGTTTGGGAGAAGACAACTCATTCTGAGAGCTTTTGGCCTCGGTGGCAGGGTGACCTTTATGTGAATAAATATAGTAATTCCTTTTTGATTACAGAAAGAAGCAGCTTCATAGTGGTAGCTCCCTAACTTCTGCTGTCACCTAAACTGGTGGGGGTGGGGGACACCAACACCAGTCTGTCATTCTGCTGGCATGTAGGTGAGGCTAAACGTTTCATCCTGTGTTGCAGTGATTTGATATATCCCAGTTCCAGGTGCCAGAGCAGAGAGAATGGCTGAAGAAGGGTGCGGAGTGTCCTTCTCTTTGCTTTCCTTTAAAAATCGAGAGGCTTTAAACTTTTTGGATTTGATGGAATCACAATTAAAAGAGAAAAGGAAAATATCACCTTCCATTTGTTAACTATAAAAATGCAATCCAGCAGTGCTGCAGGTGCTTTGCTATTTCCCAGGTCAATAAATGGCTCCCCTGACTTTAATAAACATTGATGCTGCAGGCTTGTTCTACAGTGATTGAACCTTTTTATAGTTCCAACCACTCACATTGCATGAAAGCTTGAAGACTGTTTTATTTCTTTTTCTTTTTCTTTTTCAGGAGGGTTGGTTCTGATTGATTAAATTGCCATTTTCTGAGTTAGTTGCCTGAATTATAACTTGGCATTTTTAACTGTGTGATTTGTTTAAAGAGACAGCTTTTTGATATAGCAAACCAGCTGAGAATTTTTAAGCAGTAAAAGGAAATTTTACTCACTTTGTTCTCAGCCTTTCATCAATGCCTGACAAAAGTGCTCCTGAAGACAACGTAGAGGCTATGATATGAGGAGAAGGTACTTGGATTCATGCTCTCCTCTTTATTCCATCACAGAGCTGATCTGTGCAGTATTGTACTGCTTTCGATTAGTAGTCAGATGCCTCGTTGTTGTTGATATGTTTATCTTTCAAAGTAGATAGGAAGGGAGGAGAAACATAAGATCATAGAATCATAGAATGGTGTACTTTGGGAGGGACTTAAAAGATCATCCAGTTCTGACAACCCCACCATAGGAAGAGACACCTCCCACTAGAACAGATCACTCATCCAACCTAGCCTTGAACACCTCCAGGGAGGAGCAGCCACAACCTCCCTGGGCAACCCATTTCAGGGCCTCACCACCTTCACGTAAAGAACTTCCTCCTAACATCCATTTTAAATCTCCCCTTTTCCATTTTAAACCCATTACCCCTCGTCCTGTCATTACAACACATGTGAATATTCCCTCCCCAGCCTTCCTATGGGCCCCTTTCAGATATTGGAAGGCTACTACAAGGTCTCCTGGAAGCCTTCTCTTCTCCAGGCTGCAGAGCCCCAGCTCTCGTAGCCTGTCCTCATAGCAGAGCTGCTACAGCCCTCTGAGCATCTTTGTTGCCTCCTCTGGACTCACTCCAACAATTCCATGTCCTTCATGTGTTGGAGGTTCCAGAATTGCACACAATACTCCAGGTGGAGTCTGAGAAGAGCAGAGTAAAGGGGCAGAATTCCCTCCCTTGCCCTGCTGGCCAAACTTCTCTTGCTGCAGCCCAGCACACAGTTGGCTGTCTGAGTTGCATTCACAGTGCAGGCTCATGTTGAGCTTTTCATCAACCCTGAGTGTGAGTGCTACCCAAGGTGATACTAAGTGGCAGAGCTGTAGTTTGGATTAACTGATTTACCCCTTAATAGACACAATGGATTTATTTGTACCAAAATGATGGGCTTCAAACACTCCAAATTCAAAGAGCTGCAAGGTTTTTACCTAAATCCAGAGTGGACCTGGTTCAAGGGGGTGAAGACCTTGTAATTTTTTAGACTCTAAGAGATTGCATCCATGTGACAGTGCATTTATATATNTTTAGATCTGCATTTGAGACAATAATGCTGAAGCAAATGAGACTCACATAAAAAAACATGTATGTTCAGAAAGTGTTTGGAATGAAAGGCCAACAAAAGTGTCTAGTAGCACATAACAGGGTGTCTTTTGCTTTTGATTTACAGCACCTGCAGGGGAAATGGAATCATCTAATGGTCTGAATATGTGAGATCTTATGCTTGTTCACTGCAGTGTTAACCCTGGTCAGACTCTGAAACAGTGCTTAGCAGTGGGAGTCTCAGGGTATCAATATGAAATACTGAAGTCCAATTATATTTCTGCTTGTACACTTTCCCCTCTCTGGTCATTTCAGCTTTTGCTCTGAAATAATAACTTATGACAGTGCAAAGCTGAATTTCAGCAGTGAATTATATCCCTGGCCTCTAAATTTAATTGTGTGGTACTGCAACTAACCTACTATATGTCTTGGCTCTTTGCTTTTTTTTTTTTTTCCTCTGGGCTTCTTTTCCTCTGTTTCTATACTGTTCATCCAAGACCTTCAAAAAGTGCAAAGTAGGTGCCCAGGAAGAAGCTGAATTGTGAAATGAGCACTTAAACTTCTTACCTGATGCCAATTCCTGAAGGTCTTTCACTAAAAAGACAGGGACAGAGTTCACTAACAATGGGGTCAGGATGAAGTGCTGCAGGCTCTGGCTGTTTTCTTGCAGTGCTACAAGTGCTGGTTACCTGAAAGAGAGGTCAAGAGGAGCCTTTGCAATCACCAGTTTGGATATGATCCATCCAGCCAGGTGCTTTCCAGGATATCCATTTCCCCCCAGCAATGCCAAATGAAAGGTGACTGTTGGAAACAGAGCCCAGGTAGATGACAGATTAGTGCTGTGATTCAGCATGGCAAATCTGGCGTTCCTAGCTCCTGTGTTTTAATCAGTTGAAGGTTTCACAGCAAGATGTTGATGCAGGGGCAAACTTTTAATGACAAAAGCAGCAAGTAGGGTGTTCTGCAATTACAGTAAATACAATACGATAACATTTTTAGGAGAGCTGCTCATGCTCGTTTCAAAATCATCTTGAGGCCATTTTGTAGGGTGGGAAATAAGCTGTAACATGGAAAAGAGTAAAACATTAAAGCTGTAATGATTTCCATCGTAACATTATGAGGTAGCACATTTTATCTCAGTACAGCTCCTCAACGAGTATTTTCTAATTTCCACAAGTAATTGACCTCTCATTAGCAACTCATTAGAAAAATTGAGGTGATGTGACAAACACAAACCCACTGCATGTGAATAAATTATTGAAAACTCTCATGGGTTCAAAATGAAGGACCACGAGGACCTTGCTTTCTCTGACTGAAAAAGAGAAGTATTTCATTTACATCTATAAAATGAAACACTTCCCTCTGAACAGACATGCACAACAGTCCTTAAATCCATCCTTTGACTTGTGGCTGAGTTCTTGCAAGTAACTGCGAAACAAAAAGAATTAGCCAGATAATTCAGACACATATGTAGGTCTCTAGCATGATTATAGACACCAAAGTAGGAAAAACTGAGTACAAAATTTGCAATGTGGATGAAGTAGGTGGCTTAATTTTTGGAGGAACTGATCAACTGATGCTCCTGAGTGACTGCAGCCTCCATGTCAATACTTACCAGAAAAGATATACTGCTGAATTCTTATCCATGAGCAGTTGTTTCAGAAGGGAGGTGCCTGCCTTGTCTTTTCTTGCAGCCGCTCCTAACCAACACATGAATGTTAACAAGTTCAAATAATAGATTTTGCACATATTGAAGTGTTAGCTTTAATAACCTTATATATCTGTCTTTTTAGGGATCAATAAATCAATTTCGAGCTAGTTCTTCGTCACTGCAATATTGTGAAAAGTGAGGCTGATATTTAAGGTAAAGTTTTACGAGTCCTGGATGCTCCTGGACAAACCCTGAAAGAAAAAAAACCCAACCCATTTATTTTTTAATATGTCCCTTACAGTCTCGATGCCTATCTGAAACTTATTTGAAAGTAACTGAATTTATGGGTTCCAAGCTACATGAGGATGAGAAAGAAAAAAACCACCCAGCCCTATCTCAAAGTCCTGTACGACAGAGAAGAGATGATCTGATAAACTTCCCTGACCTTTTGCAAAACTGGCTAAGAAACATCAGGGTCTAAAAGGAGGAGAAAAGCGATGGATCAGTGTAGAACAATGGGTAAAGCTACTGGTGTGGGGCTGCTGTGGGAGAAAGGCCAGTGAGAATGACACTTTTCCTCATTTGGGAAGTGTATCTGTTATCTGGTTACCCTTCTCACAAGCTGTTTTTTAATTTTCTTCCTGAATTCTCCTTCAATGGGCCATTGCGGAGCACTGTTTAATTTTAATTGTTTTAATTTTGTTTTGCCAGCCGAACTGTAGAAGAAAGGAAGCAGAGAAGTGATCATGAGGAATATCCTGTTATGGAATAAAAATGTATTTTTGAAAGCTTGCTCAGAAATAAAACCAAACAGACTGCTTAGGTTTCATTGACATTTAAAAAGACTGGAAAGAGATGGTAGATAAGCAGTGAAGTTTCATGCTAGATCGATTACACCATGCCGTGGGACTATACCTAGTGATTAGTTTTGTGACATTGCTCCTGTGTCCTCTTTTTTTTTTTTTTTTTTCTGCATGGTTGCAGAAACCATGGTTGCATGGCTAATCCCTGATGGTTTCAGTCCAAATCTGGAGTGAAATCTGCTTTTTAATGGCTTTTAGCACTGGAGAGCATCACTTCCTTGAGCCGTTGACTGAACTGTGTCGCAGGGCTAGTTAGGAAACCAAACATGGTGCAGAACCAGAAAGCTGAGACTCTCTTACCCAAACATTTGTCCTGTGTTCAACATCTCTTCTAGGATTCTCAGGATTGCAATAACTATGAAGCTTTTAAAGTCCAGGACAACCATTAGTTTGGTGTAAACCATCAAGTTCCTCTGTATAGAGCTATACGCTTCTCATTAGAGCCTAGGAAGAAGTTCTTCACAGTGAGGGTGGTGAGACACTGGAACGGGTTGCCCAGGGAGGTTGTGGCTGCTCCCTCCCTGGAGGTGTTCAAGGCCAGGCTGGATGAGGCCTTGAGTGACCTGTTCTAGTGGGAGGTGTCCCTGCCTATGGAAGGGGGTTGGAACTGGATGATCTTTGAGGTCTCTTCCAACCTAAACCATTCTATGATTCCCTTCCTTACACAGTTACACATTCCTACATTGCACTACACCAGGATGAGTCATGGGCAGAATTTCTTTAGGATTTAGGAGTGCATTTGGATTTCAGCCAGTTGTGGAAAATATACAGACTTCCTCTTATACCCACACACATACTCAATATATTTCTTTGCATTTGAGATCTGAATCAGTAATACTAAAAGCCTGAACTTGAAAGAAGAACAAAATGCACTTATAGACATGTTCCTTTTGGGTTTAAAAAAAAAAAAAAAAAAAAAAAAAAAAAATTAAATCATTTTTGTGAGTGGATTACCTGATACATTGCAAGGTGGAAATAACATACCAAAAAAGAGGTTAATTCTCCTCATGTAGGTTGACTTTAAAGAAGTCATAGTGCTAGCTATTAAATGAATAATTTAACTGAAGTAATTAAAAACACTTCTCTTTCTTCACTGAAGTGGAAGGGAAAGCTCACCTGTGAAAATACATATTTCTGCAAGACTCTGGAGGTAAACCTCTACTGCCTATTAGTGTGCCCTAAGGTTACCCCAAACCTACCTATGTCTTGCTTCTGTATGCTCAAAGCTGCTAATGGGAAAAAGGTGGAGGGTTATAATCACAGATTCAAACACAATTGCCAAACCTGCAACATCTTACCAGCATCCCATGGGGCCAGCAAAAATGTAGATATTCAGGAACCCAGCAAAACAGGAGGGGAGGGCATCCTTACTGACCTCAGCAAAAGAAAACAGCTAGCTTTTTGTCACACCAAGCTTTGGGTTGCTGAATGCAAAATGGTTTATTATCACCTTAATCCCAGCTTGTCGTGTGAAAAATGATCCTGTCAGTGTGATACAGAGGTAGGATATTGAGAAGTGGAACATCCTGTCTAATAGGAAAGGGCTGACAAAGACAGACTGAATAATGCTTAATTAGATAAAACTGCCTTGATTGTGAATTCCAAATGAAATTAAAAATATTGCACTAAGATTTATTGGGTTTGTTTCCTGTCTGTTTGCTGGGCTTTGCTCCTGTCGTCAATATTTCAGTTTAGCAGCAGCATTATTTTCTTTATTGATAAAAGCCAGAGGCTAAATATTGTGAGACATTTGGCATTGCCGATATAAATGGAAACTCTCAGTTGCGTGCAGTCCAGTTATTGATGTTTTTATTAGCAACCCTTATAAGGGCACATGCTGTCTTCCTTCTCACTGCCATAACGTGGAAATGAGGAAAATTGGGAAATGCCTGTTGCACTTAGCTGGTGTGCTGGCTTGAACTAATTGGAGGATTTGAATGAGAAATTAGACTATAGGCTGAGAGGAGAGCACTGCCAATGCTACTCCACTCACAGCTTTACTGAGAAAGAGAAATAAATTGTTTTAAGAGTTGTAACCCAAATATAGATAAGTCATATGGTTTCAGACCTCTCTGGGGCTGTGACTGCTCTTGCATGGCTCCTTTCTCCCTGCCTTTTGTAGCTGATTCTGAATAATTCCACTAAGTTCTTTTCCTACTGCTAAACCCCCTGGCTGATCTGCCTTTGCCTATCTGCTTTATTAACAGATGGTGAGATAAGATTGGGGAAGGGGGGAAAGGTGGTAGGGGTGGTTAGAAACCCCTCTTAGGGATTTTGATCTCTGGGAGGGGTGTGGTGTTTCCATATTACCTTTTCACTGTATATATATATATATCTGTAAATATGTTATACATTGTAAATATCTTCTTGTATATTGTGCATTGCTGTAAATATAAAGCTTCATTNAGGCAATTGCCAAACCACCACAGCTGGCTGTAAGACAGCTTTGTCTGAACACATCTCTGAGCTGTGACCGGCCACAAGTACCATGTAAATGCATTTGGGCACAGTGGCAAGGTGTCTCAGGAATGTAGCTTTTTGCATCTTTGCCTGTCAGCAACTTAGTGTCCCCGGCTGTGGGAATGAAGCAGGCTAATCCTCATGGAGGCAGCTTCAATGTGCAAAATCTGATGTAGGGACTACCACTCCTTATTTCTCTGGTTGCTTAAAGCAGCTCTTCAAGCATAAGAGCCACAGCCCAGCTGAGTTCCTACGATATGCTTGCGTGTCAGGACACTACGGGGAGAAAACTATTTTCTCGGAATTTTCAGTAGCCACTATAAAAAGTCTGATCTTTTTTTCTGTGTTATTTTTTTCTCTTGCTCTGCTTTGTAAACAAACATGACACTTCATTCTACAAAGTGATTTCTTCCTGAGTTATAGAACCACAGGAAAAAAAAAAAAAACAACCCAAACATATAAAACCCACAAACCTTATTATTTTTGTATTTTTGAAGCTCAAAATTGATTTAACCCAAGCTCAACCAGCAATATTTCCTCCTTGTCTGGGAAACTACAACCCAGGTTTCAGACTAAAGTAAATTTTTATGGGCATGTTGTAATTATAAACCCTTGAGAAACGGATTTTGTAACAGGGACACTGGCACAAAGCTTCTCTGTAGTTATTCTGCTGAGTGCTGATGCGAAGAGGCTGAAAATCCATTCTCCCAAGAAGGAGCTTAATATAAAGAGTGCAGTAGTTTTAATGACATTTCTTGTGACATCAAAATTATTTCTTTTGGAATCACAGAGCATCTCTGCTTCTACATCTTTGAAGGTCTAAGGAAAAAAACAAAACAAATCAAAACAAAACTGCTGCAGCCACACAGCTATGAAGACTGACTGAGGGAAGCAATCCAGGGAGATAAATGTGTGCTGATGCTCATATCCTCTCATGATGGGAGATGTAAATTAATCTGTTTAATTAGAGCAGCATATAATAATCATCACCAGGAAGGCAGGAGAAGTGTTTGGAAATACCATACACGTTTTGCAAACGATCTGGGTTCAGCTTTTCCTCCTAAATTGATGAATAATAGCTGAAATGTCAGTGATAACTGAACTTAAGATGAAGAGCTTTGGCTCACATCAAATGTATTGGGTGACTTATGTTCATATTCAGTTCTGCAGAGATCCTGGATTGATTTTCTTGCAGTATTTCAAGCCAAATGGCTATTTTCAAGCAATATCCATTTCTGATTGGACCGATCTTTGTACTATTTGTCTCACGTCTTTTGTACGCATGCATTTAAATTAAATGATGGCAGGGTGCTTGGCCCAGAGATACTACACCGTAAGAGATTGTCCTGTTCACTTGATCAATCTTAAATTACACTTCTCAGCTACACAGGTATGCAGATACTTTACAGAGATGAGTAAATAGCTTTGTCATCATTTCAGAGGTGTTCAAAGACAACAGTTAGCCGCAAAGCATGTATGAGCTGAGAGGCAGAAGTCTAAACTGTAGCCTTCCTCCCTCATAAAGTATAGCCTCATCCTACATCCACAGAAGCCAACAGCAAGATTTTCACCTGCATCAAAGCAGAATATCCAGCCTCTGGCAGCGAGTTTGCTTGCCTTTATTCTTTACACACAAAAGGAAGCAGCTAAAATCTTACGTGGTCTCAAATGAGATGTATAAGACAACAAGGGATGGTAAAGCATGCAGACTTGTTGGATGCAAATGGCACAGTTTGTATTACAGCCCTTGATTTTGTAGGTGTTTTGGGCTGTAGTTATTTAATCAGTCAGACAACGAAATGAGAAATGGAAAACCAGAGAAAACTCAACCTCTCCTGCAGGGTATACGAGATATTCAGAAATAGCTGCACAAATTGGATAGTGGGGCAGGGGAAGTTTCCTAAAGTTTTTTTCAGAATCTCCAAGGATTTTTTGGCCCATATTCTGCAAGAAAAATCATCTTAGTCTCCCTTACTCTGAGCCAGTTCACTCATAAATGCAGAGCTAAAGCAGGCACCTGGGACTCAACCCAGCTCCTTCTGAAGTCAATGGCAAAGCTTCTACTGGCTTCAGCGGAGACAGGATTTGTCCCTTTGTGAGATCATCATATTTATATTCAATACTCTGCAACTTAAAATGAGGATTAGCAGAATTAAACTCTCCTAATTTGTATATCTCAGACTGCCAAGCCGCAATTAACTTTTGTGCATTTGAATTAACAAGGAAAATTATTAACCACCCTTTCCTCACGCAATTATCATCTTACACTTCTGGAAAATTTCTCCTAAATATGAAAAGTAGCCCACACCCCTCTGAACCCATCCCTCTTAATATCCTTTAGTTATTAGAGCAGGAAACAATTTTTCAGCCCATTGCTTCCATATGCAAGTGATGCTTGCCCAACACCACTGCTGTGCTGTGCACTCCGTTGATTTGCTTTGCTTTGTATTGGCCTAAGGCTGGCCAGGACTCAAAGCTTTAAATTCACCCAAGGATAACACCCGTGTGCATAGCCCTTGGCAAATATTACACCCAGCTGCTATTTTGTGCTGGTTTTAACCATACAATGTGCAGGCTCAAAGTTCCTCCCTTCTCCTGGGCGAGCCTAATGAGGACACCTCAGTTTTCCCTGGGCACAGAGCTACAGGTTGGTACTGCAGGGTAAAGGCATCATAAAGCAGCCAAGGTTTGCTGCCTTATTTTTTGCTCTTCTCTTACATATGCCGACTGGACTTTGTCCTTGCTTAGGGCTAGTGAAAGTCAGTTCAGTGCTGAAAGCTTGCAGAGCATCCCTTTTCCCATGACAGGTTTTCTTTGTGCTCTCCATTGTATGCATAGCAATAGTAATTTTTTTTCCTTAAAACTTTAGTTTCCTGTGAAAAGTACAATGTTAAGCTTAAAAAAAAAAAATATTGAGGTGGGGTTGGGATTTATAAGAACAGAGAGCTTTTGATTTATGGATC
>VWZI01020605.1:347122-383256 GCA_013396835.1 Psilopogon haemacephalus | reverse complement strand
CTTCCTTCCTTCCTTCCTTCCTTTCCTTCCTTTCCTTCCCTTCCTTCATAAGAGTAAATGACTACAGCAAGTATACCTCAGGCTTCTGGTGTGACACGATGTTAACAAGAAACTCTTTCAACTTTTTGTGATGATACACAGAAATTCTGTCATAGCCTGCCACAAAAGAGCTGCTTGTCAACAACCAGGCTGGTGTTTGCCCATAAAGCCGTTTGAACAATCCAAAATAAAACATTTGCAAACATCATGTGCTGCTTGCAGGTGTGGATCTCTGAGAAAGCCCTCACCACCACCCAGATTACAATAAATACTATTTATAGTAAATAACTAAATCAGTGCAGGTAGTTTTTCATGAGAAGAGAATAAGAAAACAACAGCAGAGCAGGGCAGGAGCTGGAAGTACCAATTTATCTTTGTGCAATTTCCAAAGCATATTGGTTAACCTAGAGCAAACCCCACATTTGCTTCATTCTTTGTTGCAAAAGGAAAAAAAAAAACAGTGTGATTAACAGAAGTGTGGCTTTACACAGAAGAAAATATGTAATTAATGTGGCAAACCTAAGCCCGGCAATTTTTGCAATAAAGAGGAAAAGGTGGTGAAGCCCACACTTGTAGTGCATAACATCTTGAGAATCCTCCTCTATTGTGAGATGCAGCTGGGCGAAGGATGCACCATGGACTTCAAGCACTTCAATATGAATTAGTGGAAGATCTTTATTGCCTGTTACACCTGTGTTTGTATAGCATTGAGTACTGTGTACACACCTACAAATATTCATCTATTAGTATAACCCAGGCAAGCACGGCCCTCGTCATTAGCATAGACAGATTTGCTATTCCCTTGGGCCACCTGCAACCTCTTGCTCCCCTGTAGGAGCTGTCACCATGTTATGAGAGCCAAGGTCAAATGGTCTGTGTACCACTGGTTATTTTCCTCAGCTGTAGGAATGAACGCCAAGATGCTTATTATTTTTCACTCTCATCACATTCCCACACTCTGTGATGCTCAATCGTTCATCATTAAGCCAGATATTGACCTTATTGTAGCTGCTAGATGAAGGTGACCTAAAGTGATGTTGCAAGGACATGCAGGAGGACTGTATGGATGCTTTTGACAACTAATCATCTCTTTAATCACAGACCTGAACTTCTGTTCTGGAAATACAGTGGGAGTGAACTCAGGAAGACTCTCAGCATTCCATAGATGTGATTAGCTTGTGGATGTAGTGTGTTGAAGTTTCACTTTGCCCAGAAGAAGCAGGTATTTTTCTGCAGACCTGTCTATTACTCAGTGGAAAGAAATCCTCTACTCAGGAGCTGGAATTTGAAGTTTATACTCCATGAAAACTGTCTCATGAAACTGTGCATTAAAATGGGTTCTTAGAAATGTGTAGCCCGATAAATAAAACTGGTAATTCTACCTATGCAATAAGGAAACGAATCAGTGACAGTGTGAAAATATAAAGGAATGACAGGGAAGCTTCATCATGGCTGTGCTGAGAGTCTCCCCAGCTTGGGGCAGGGATGGGGCCCTGTCACTTTGTCAGGCTTGCAAGTAGAAGTCATCGGCTGAAGAATTAGTAAAATTTATCCTTGAGGAAATCGGAACTTAAAAGCAGCACAAACAGAGCCACTCAAAGATAATGAAATGAAGTTTCAAAAGGCTTTATCACATTCTGGGTTCAGCACCAGCAGATGAATTTACATACTGCAGAAAAGCAGCCGCAGAGGTGGAAATAAGGAAATGCTGTTAGAGATGCGAGTGCAGAGCTAAAGGGTCCCAGGAGAGTGATAGCAATTCAGAGCTGTTGAACGCTTCAGGATAATCCTTGAGGACTTTGTGTTTCTCTCGGTCCCTTCCATGCGGAAAGAAAAGAGTTAATAAATATTGTTAGCGCCTGGGGAATTGTTCACAAGGGATCTTTCGGAAGAGTAATCTTCATATTTAGAAGTATTTTCTCATTACGGGTAATAGGATGATGAACTGAGAAATGATCTCAGCCACTTACGATTCTAAAAGCCCGTAGCCTGAATAATCTATGCTGATTTAGAGATAATAGCATCAAAGACATAACTCATTTAGCACAATGTCCATTTACTTACTCCGAAGACTTTTACTATCCTGCACCTACTTTATAGTCACTTATAAAAAGTTGATAATGATATAAAAAGAATAACGTAATAAAAAGGAAAAAAAAAAAAAAAAGAGGAGACAAGCGTGCAGTGAAAAGTGCTCTGTGTGGGATTGTGCCACAGACATGCCAAACCTGCTCCTCGGGAAGTGTAATATAAATGCTAAGGGAGAGAAAAGAGTAGAGAGCACTCCTGCTGTGCTGGGCTGACCCTGACTGGATGCCAGGTGCCCAACAAAGCTGCTCTATCACTGCTCTCCTCAGTTGGACAACCCTGCCCTGGTACAGGGGCACTGGAAATGGAGATCGTGCTTAGATCATCAGATCATCGCAGGTCATCTCTGCTGTTCCTTCTTCCTCACACTCTTCCCTGCTCCCAGCATGGGATCCCTCTCATGTGAGACAATTTTCAATGAACTTCTCCGATATGAGTCTTCCAATGTTCTTCATAAACTGGTCAAGCATGTGTCCTTCCATGGCTGTGCTGTCCTTCAAGAATAGATTGCTGCAGCGTGGGTCCCCCATGGAGTCACGAATCATGTCAGGATCCTACTCCAGTGTGTGCTTCTCATGGACTTACAATCTCCTTTGGATATTCCCTTGCTTTGGTGTGGGGCCCTCCATGGGCTGCAGGTAGATATCTGCTCCACCATTAACCTCCATGGGCTGACTCACCATGATCTTCACCATGGGCTGGAGTGAAATCTTGGATCCAGTGCCTGGAGCACCTCCTCAGTCTCATTCTTCACTGACCTTGATGTCTGCAGAGGTGTTTCTCTCATATGTTCACTTCTCTCTTCTGATTGCTGCTGCACAGTTTTTCTTCTCCTTTCTTAAATATGTTTTCCTAGAGGTGCTACTACCATCACTGATGGGTTCAGCCTTGGCCAGTGGTGGGTCTGGCTGGGAGCTGGCTGGAATTAGCTCTGTCAGATGTGAGGGAAGCTTCTAGCAGCTTCTCACAGAACCCATCCATGTAGGCCCCCCATTACCAAAACCTTGTCACTCAAACCCAATACACCCAATTCTGCACTCATTAAGTTAAAACAGCCTGCTGGAGAGGATGGTCTTGTGTGCTGGATGCTACAGCAGCACTTAGAAGATGGAGTTGTGTGCTTCCTGCACCACTGAGAGCATTTACTGCTTCGCTGCTGTTTTTTTTTTCAGTAAGAAAGCAATGCTAAGCCTTTCTTTCACTGCTACACCTGCTTGAACTCTACAGTTCAGGAGGCAGAAGTCATCTTTTGTCACATCTCTGTGCAGGGTCCAGAAGAACTGCGTCTCTTCTGTGGGCTCTGCATTCCCCTGTGACACATGTGCTAGCACACAGGCAGCTGTCCCTAATTGCTCAGGATCACTGCCAACGATTTCCCTATTTTACTTCCAAGTCCTCATGACTGTAACATCTTATTTTCCGTGAAAGTGTTTTCCCACGCATGGGACAAGAAATGTCAGGCTGACCTGAGGAGAACTCCGTTCCTACATTTCCTTGGGTTCATTCCTCTTCAAAAGGTGATGGTGAGCTCTTTCAAATGCCAGTGAGATTATCACAAATAATGCTTCATTATTTTTCTCATAGTAGAAATTATGCTTCCATGTGTTGCGTTAGTTTTGGGCAGATTTTGTATCTCCTGAGATGATTGGTGAGGGGCTTATAAACGGCGTCATCCTGGGTGACTTGAGTTCAGGCACGTGGACAATGGAGTCAACCCTTACTGCAGTTACAAAGAACAAGTGTTTAACAAGTGTTTGACAAGCGTTTGACTCAAGAGGAATATTGGGGAGGGAGATTGTGATTTATATCTCTGCATTTTTAGAGCTGATGGCACAGCTAAGCCATTACAATGCTGGTTGCCTCCTGAACACATCAGTCCTCATCCCTCCTCTCCTACTGCACACCTCTACTGGAAACAACATGTTTTGATGTCATCATTGAAAAATGTCAGTCTCTCTTCTAACTGATTTTGGTTTTTTACTATTTTTTTGCATATTTATTTTCTCTAACCATCACTTCTGTCTTGTGAACACAGCCTTGCCCTCACAGATCAGAGCAGCAGAGCAGGCAGGTGGTGTGATGCATGCATGAGCAGCTATCCATCTCCCCCTTGCTTCATGCCCTCAGGTTTTACATTCTTCCACTTCGTTTTTCTTGTGCTGAGGCCTTCTGCAGTTAAGGTTCCTGTTTGGTTGTGTAATAAACCCATGAATTATTAACAACATATGAAATATTGACGAACTGTTCTCTGAGACAGAACAGATTTCAAGTATTGATTATGAATCTAGAAAAATATAATTAGTTCCTACGTAAGGGATAATGAAGTTATTATTGTTTCTTTTCTAGTAAGATGATGGGTAAGAAGATATTTATACTGAACTCGATGGAGTCTTATTAAAATCAAGACAATAGGTTTATGAGCACTCAGGTAAATGGAGGGTAAAGTATGATGGGGAAGTACTTGCATTTTCAAACTGCTCAGATGGTGGCGCCCCCTTCTTGTGGAAAGAAACCATTTCAGGTTTGCTCTGAGCAAACTCCTGGACAAAGATATGATCAACTTCAGCAGAGTCAGAGCCTCATTTCAGTTTGGTTGTAGGAGAAATCAAACCAGCACCACTGTACTGTGTAACATGTGTGCACACATTGAACCTAGAGGCTGACTTGCATCAAATTTGGCTGGGGAAGGACGGTCTTAGAGATATTTAACTTCTGCAGGTTTTACAGAAGCTTGCTGAAAAAATTATTGCAGTGTTTGTTTAGTCCTCATAAGGCATCAGAAAATTTATGCCAGGCCTCAATTTGAAGGCAGCACAACAGTGGTAACTGGTTCTTAATGAGTTCTGCTCCTCTAAAGTGATTTGTGCATCCTTAAAGTTAGATGTTCTTGCCACAATGCTAAGCCTTATGAAAACCTAATTTTATTCAGTGGGACTTATCGTATGGGCAGAGTGGTCCCAGGCAGAACTGGGCAGCAGGGGCTCATCCTGCCTTAGAGTGTCTTTCAGTGCACTGCTGTGGAACCCTTAGCTATAGTCTCTCCACAGAAAACAGGGAGAAGGGTTTTATTCTGCAGCATAACCAATATGAGCTACGTGGGTAGAGACAAATCACTGTCCACATATGAAATTAAGTATGATGAATCCCATCCTCAGAGCGTGGTGTTACAGAGGAGTTGCTCACAGGCATGAGGTATGAGGTAGGAGAAGCAATGGGCTCTGCCAGAGGAGTGTCTGCCCCTCTGATGGTCCAGTTCTGCTCACTTCCCGACTGCTGCTCTCTCTGCCTTTCCCCCTGCTGTTCGTGTGGATAAAAACAAGCACCAATGCAGTAAGTCAAATCCAAGAACTGGGTGAGAACAAATACAACAGATTCTGAGACATGTCTTCACTGAGGATCTCTTGGTGCTTTTTAAACACATATTAGTTATTCCTGGGAAGTCTCCTCTCAGGCTGGTGCATGGTTGTCAGTGAGAGAAAATAGAATAGAAAGAGAATTCCAGATGACTCCTCCACCCTAGTGCACCAGGGCAGGATCAGTGATGCCTGAAAGCATTCCTCATTAGGTTGTTTGTTCCTGAAACTGCCCAGTCTTCTTTAATTAATTAATTGAATGAGTTATCCTTATTATTATGTTTCCTAGTTTATAACTAGAAAGGTTTTATAGCCAGGAACCTACAGCAAAGAGAAGTTAAGGACAAACTAAATTCACAGAGAGAATTAATGCTAGGACTTATCTTATGAGGAAGCATGGAGGACATGTAGAACATGCCAAGATACCCACTGCTTCATTTTGGACAGTGTTTTTATACAGTTGCAGTTGCTTTTCATTATTGGAGGTTATGAACTACCTGGTATTTCTATATTCTTGCATAACGTAGTTGGATTGTTCTCATCACCCAAAAGGCCCTAAAGCAGAGCTGAAGTGACTTTCTTCAAGACACAGCCTTTTCTCTGTAAAAATGGAAGTAAATCTCAGGTAGCAGCAGGTGGACAGTGCTGCTCTGACCCTAGCATGGTGCTGGGTGCAGAGAACGTAACTGGGGCTTGATTTCACTGAATGGCTGCTTTCCAGTGCCTCTCTCCCCACCAACCCTTCCAGCTCTCTCTAGCAGCTGCCTGACCTACTGCCCTGCTGGGCTGGAGTTCTGGACTATTCCCAAATAGATGCTTTTAACAGTTCCTCTTCTCCAAGCCTTTCCTCGTGGCATCTGGTGGGGGTAAATTGCTGTGTTAGACCTCTGTGATCCATAAGGAGATGCACTGCCAAAGTGATGTGAGTGAGAAAGCCCAGAGCATATCCCAACAAACCATTCAACCACAATGTCCATGGAGATCCTGTGGTGGAAATGTAATCCAAAGAAAGCTTGTACAAAATAAATTGTGGATAGAAGCATGTAAGGAATACATTTTCAGGTCTCAAGAGCTGTCTTCAACAACTCAAAAAATACATGAGGTCTATGAGGGAACACACACTATTAGGATTTCCACCAAGATTGTAAGAACAGATTTCTAAAATCCCATGTTTTAGGCCAAATCCACTCTAAATCTCTGAAAACTATGTGCTAATGGAAAACAAAGCTTACATCTTGGTCTTGCTAATGTAAGAGGAGTCCAAGGGAATGGCTGGGCCACGCATGCAATGAATGTCTCCTGTATTGTGAAAGGGGGTTGAAAGTGCAGCTATCTATCAGGAAAATGGATGCAATGGTGCTCCATCAGCTGTTAATAGGCATGTGTGGCTGCTTTCATTATTTAACATTTGCTTCAAGGTACCTCTCTTTTGCTTTCGTGCAGAGATATGAGCATCCTGGCGGAAGGCTCTGGTCCTGCACAACCACCACCTGCCTACAAAACAGTTCACACTAAAATGTCTCCCCACCCCTGTGAGCAAAATAGGGCACCTAATTGAAAGCCACGCTCTGAGTGCTTCTCCATCCCCCTCCCTCCCCAGCACTACATCTTCATTGCAATCTTTGTCAGCTCTACATCAGATGTGCTTTTCTTTCTTTCTTGCTCTGAATAAAACAATCCCCGCTTCCCTGCTGCGAGCATGAAAACCTCTTCACGGAGCATGAGCACTAAATGAGAGCCATGCTCACCCTGTGTGCTTTGGAAGGCAGGAATATTTGGAGGGACTAAATTAATCTCTTGCATTTTCAAAGTGCATGGCACAGATTTTGAACTTCAGCTCCCACGGTGGTTAAAGGAAAGGAGAGGAGATGTTGTCATTCCCATGGAGCCCTGGTGTGATGTGTGGCACAGCTTTGCTATGGTCAGTGCTACAGGCAGGGATGGCAGCCAGCCATTCTACAATATCCATCCTCCAGCTATTGTCTGGGGAGAGTTTTTTCCCAGTCCCTCAAATGGAAATGTCCAATCTGTTGTGAAAAAGGCTTACAAGGTGGGAAAAGTCTGTGCAGTGTGTCCACACTGCCTCTCCCTCCTCCAAAATGTGTCGCGTGGGCAAAGAGCACAGCTGTGCTGGGCTGAAATTTTCCTCTTGGTGCTCTTGCCTTTGAGCCAGCAGCATTTATGGGCTCAAAGAACTGAAGAGGCAGGGTCTGCCATGGCTCTGGGAGAGCAGTGGCCAAGAGATAGACACACGACTGCAAAAAGCAGCTGTGTCCTGCCTTTGCCAGACAGAAGGTGCCCTTGCAGAGGATGGGAGTGAGCTGGAAAGCCACAGATTCAGGGGGCAGAGCTTGCCAGCCTGCCTCTTCTGCAGGCATTGTTTGCAGGTGTGCCAGCCTGGCTCCCACCCTCCTGGTCATGAGCAGAGCCAGCAGCCCTTGCTCACAGTTCAGAGCCATCTGGGTCTGCGTGGTGACCCATTGCAGTGCTCAGATCGAACATGCAGCCCAGAGGAGAAGCTCTGTTTAGAGGTTCTCCCTGACTTTGCTTTCTCCAGCAATTTTTTTCTTACGTGATGTTCCCTGTTCCTTCTTTCACAGCAGAGAAATGTCAGACTTCTAGTCACATAATTAGATTGAGAAATTCCAACTTCCCACTCCCAAATAGGCTGGGGGTAATGAATCAATTGAAAATCGATGCTCCCTATGAGCAACAAAATTGCTGTTGGAGGAAGAAAGTCACTCAGAGCTGTTGGGTTTGATGAGTCCCTCTTTCCTGGCCGTTCACCTGTGGGGCTCAGCCTCTCACTAAGGTGGAATAATTTTATCTGAAATGGAGGTGAGAGCACAAAGTGATGCTTCCAAGAAGGTTACCTTGAAAAAGAGAGGGAGAACCTTCTCCAAAGACAAAGAGGGAGTTTTTGATCTGATGCAGGCTTTTCCCTCGGCTGTCACATGCTGCTTCCAACCGAGGCTGCCCTGACAGAGTGCGGTGTCTCTCGATAGCAAACAGGCAGAGAGATGTGCTGCTTCAGAACAGCTGCTATTTGAAGGCAACAAGTAACTACGTGTCTTGCTGCATTTTTCCCAGTTTGGATACAAGTATAGCATCTTCTGCGCCTGTAGGCAGGGGACACACTTGAACATAAACCTTGCATCCCACAGTGCTGCACGATATGCTTTACGTCATTGTGAAGCCCTCCATCCCCCATCCCCAACTCTCATGCTAATTGCAATTGTCTGTCTGGGTGTTAAGGATGAAGATGAGATCAGCAAATATATACATCAGTAGTATTTTTGGAAGGCTGCAGTGTGCCAGTGGGAGGGTAAATGTACTCACTTTAGTTGCCAAACTGAAATCCCAGCGTGCCACTCATACTTTGAATGAGAAAAAGAACCGTTCCCTATTAAGGAGGGGGTGGACCTTGCTACATTGGTATAAAAAAGGTTCTGGGGCTGCATTTCTTTCAAATACATTATGGAAATTAATTTATCCCTATCTCCCCTGTCCTTCTTGAAGATACACTGATGCATTTGTCTTGATGCTGTAAAGTGGAAGCTCAGTTAATCATTGTACCTAATGCATCATGCATTTTTGATGGGCTGATTTTTGTTAGATTACTCACCTCGCAGAGACTCACCATGTCTAAATTCTTTAAAACTCCCTCCTGTGAAGCAGGATTCAACAGCAACAGTTGCCACCTGCTTTTTACCATGCTGCCTTTTTCCTCTCTTCTTTTCAAATGCTTGACACAACTGGGCAGAGTCAGCTTTCCATTTTCTCCGCGTGTGACATTGCTCAGTGGCAGCTGCTAAAAGAAAAGCCCCATCATAATCAGTGTGTTTTGCCTGTAGCATAAGCCATTTCAGAAACATTGAAAAGCTGAAAGGAAATAGAAGATAAGTTGGAAATCATGAGCTGCAATGTGCACTTCCATTTTAGAGATTAAATTAGAAAAATATATTATCGTGAATTTAAAGCAGCATCATCAGCCAGCTTTGACAGCTCATCTGGACTCGTGCTGGGCTGTTATTAAGGGAACTTAGGCTAGCGTCCAGCCTAGGATCCTCATATCTCTGATATTCAAATGCTGGATCAAGCGTTGGGGTGGTGCTGCCCAGGGGGAACAGAAGAGGCTTCTGCTGGAGCAACCTGCTGACTGCAGCACTTTGCAAACTTGGTGACATGCCAGCGTGGCCATGTTAAAGTGATGCTGGCCCATCAGGAGTCAGGAGGAAAGGAACATAATGGTGAAAAATTTGCACAGCAGGAATAACTGAGATCAAATAAAACAGCCCCACGGAGGATATGAGGCAGGTGGAAATGAACAACCATTTCCTGGTCATCAGGAGCATGTCAGTCCTGTTGCTTAGGTGATGCTGCTTGTTTTAGATGACAGACTATCCCCAAGTAACAGCATACAGGAATGAAACTGGAAGGTATCATAGATATCTCAGCTAAGGTATCTTTAGAATTAAACCAGGGCTCAAACACAAGATCTCCTTGGGAGCACACATGCTCCTGCTGTGGTTTTGGACCTCTCTGAACTTTTTATGTTCCCTCCTGCTAGTTGTAAAGATGAAAAGTGAGTTTGTTTCTTGATGTTACATAGGCTATTCCACTGTCCATGCTAGAGCAGGAATTCCTTCATGGAATATCGTTTCTACAATTTCCTCCTTTTGAGCATTCTTTCCATGCAGACAATGGAACAGGTGAATAGACTGCTGTATGATACCACGCTCAACACCTCTTTCTGGTGAAAGGTGTAGGAAATGAAACCAGAGTATCTCATTTACAAGCCAGTTTAGGGAGATGTCTTCATTTCATCATCAGTTAAGGCCAGGAAAAGGGCCTGACCTTAACTGCTAGAGTATCTCACCACAGCAGTTACACTGCACCTTTCAAGATGTTCAGTGTTCACACAGCAGTTTCACTGGACCTTTCAAGATGCTCAGTCTTAATGTGGAGAGAATAAAGTCCTCAGGAAAAGTTCACTTATATATTGACCAAGCAATCAAACTGCAAGGCTGTGCAGAGGGAAGACTGCATCTTCAGAGGCAGTTGAAGCACCAGCCTGAGAGGTTAGAAACAAAATTAATTTACCATGGCTCATCAGGTTGCTACTGTGCACCATCAGAAAGAGATGGGCCAACCATACTCTTTGGCTACTGTACGTGTAAGTTAAAATATGTAAGCTTAAACCTTTTTATTTCTCAGTCTTTTCCTCCAAGTAGAGAATTAACACATGCAGAATACAAAAATAACTTACAGAAATTGAGCCAGCCCTAAGAAGTGTTACCCAGAGAAGAGGCTGCTTCACAGCTTTCTTGGAATAAGACAGATGCTGTTCAAGATGGTTTAATGAAGAGGGAAAAAAAAAGAAAAAAAAAAAAAGAAAAAAAGCAGGCTGTACATATGGAATAAAGCTGGTTGTCTTGAGAAAATATAAAAATAGGTAGCTTCTTGTGCCAAAATTTTCTGGCTTCTATCATAAATTATCTCAATATGTAGGTAGAAAACCACTGTGAAGATACTCAAATGAAAGGAGCAAAGCAGTGCAGACAGGATCACTGAATGAAGGCCATGTTAAAGATCTGAGCCTCTAACTACTGGCAGGGACCAGAAACTGGTCAGAAAACAGCCAGGACTCAGACTTTCTTCAAGTCCTTTGTCCTCTAGCAGTATGACTTTTGGCAGTGGCTGCATGGCACAAAACCATGACAGAGGGACCTCAGGGCTGGTGGTACCTGGGGTAACACTCCTGAGGATGGTGATGTTATAGGGGGACAACAGCAAGCTGTAGAGTGCTGACACAAGTACCAGTGCTGAAGTGAGGTGTCTGCATGTAGGATGTGGGCTCAGCTACCAGCTCCTGGATAATAACTGGTGGTTCAGCTCCCACAGAAGAAGCAAGTGAGGGTATGAGATTCATGTCATGTGAAGAGAGATGCTACTGCCTGAATAGCAATCTGCAGTGCTGTAAAATCACAGCCATAGCCAGAGAGAGAAATGCATTCCTGCAGAGACTTAACCCTTGGCAGTTCCTTCCATTTTAATTTTTACCAAAAGCTGTATCACGGCTCTCTACGAGGTTGTAAAGGTTGTTGTGATGCCATATTGGCCCATACAGCTGAATTTTGGCTTTTCACAACCAACAGGAAAAGTCACTGGAGGTCTTTCCTCATAAATAAAACACATGGAGAGTCCAAAGAACATTCAATCAGTTGCAAGACCAAAGAGATAAACTACTAGCAGAAGACTCTGAGCTTGCCAGACTTTCATTCAACAGCTTTTGTTGACTGGCTGCATTTTTAAATATAATGATAGATTGCTGGGGATCATGAATTTACATGTGGAGAGTATCAATGATTTTTGCCACTTGCACTCCCATCTGGGACACAAGCTTTTGGGCAGAGTTAGAATCAAGATGAAGATGGAGGTGGAGCTTAGGTGAATTTTCCTCACATTAATATGTGCTGATCTCTGTGATGAGATTGTATACATCTATCATTATTTCCTACATAAATGAGTGAAGGGACATTTATTTCAGAATTGCATGTTGTTTGTCATCAAGTTCAGCTGGAATCACTCAGCAGAAATGAAGCATTTTCTCCTGTCAACTCTCTCCTAACTAGAACCAAAATGTCTTTGGAGGTACTGATCCAAGTTGGGAGTCTGTCATTCAAAAGAGAGAAGATTTAAGGAAAAAAAAAAAAAAGGCTATAGACTTGATTTCACCAATTTTATTCCTCTAGAAGAAGAAAACTAGTCCCTGCAATTGTCCCTGATGGGCTGCTGAGCGAGGCAGCACAAGGAGAGTGAGCAGAGCTGGCAACAGCTCAGTGCTGTATACACTGAGCGTACAGCACAGTCCTTCTTGCAAGGAGCTCACACGGACTAATTACACCTTTCATCTGATTGATTGTTTGGTCCATTTTATACTTTTCCAGTAGTGCTTTTAATTTATGAAGCCCCCTGGCTCTTCCACTTACCCGTTTCAGATGCGTCCTGGGCTCCATTCAAAATTATGATACAGTCCCCAAATCTTGAACGCAAGCCAGGCTCTCTCATTCCCAAACTGGCAGGCTTCATGGAAAGCAATGAGCATATTTTTCACAGTTATGCATCTTGCATCTGACTCAGGTTGTTTTTATTATGCAGCAAGTGTTTCAGTCTGAACATTAAAGAAAAGAAAAAAAATGTTCAGGTCCTAAGGGGGGAATAAATCCACTAATCCAACATAGGCTTTATTTGCTTGTTGACTACCAATTGATGCTGAGAATGGCGGGACTCCCAGAGCTTCAAACAAGATCAGAGACTAGGAAATAGGACATTTATTTCAACTCAGAGTCTTATTTAAGTCTTCATTCTAGCTGCACAGCTAGGTGTTTGGACATCTGGCGAAAACTCTTGGCTGTACACAAGCTCTGGAAATGTTGTTAATCTTTAAAATCAATATTGCATTTGGGAAATTGCTCACCTACCTGTATGTTTGTGACTGCTAATTCATCCTGTGCCATTTCATGAGTCATTAACTACGCAGGGAAAGGCATTGCTGGCTTTCTATCACTCTTGGACAACTTATACTCTGTATTTATTAATGTTTAAAATCACAGAATCAGAGAATGATAAAGGTTGGAAGGGATCTCTGGGGATCATCTAGTCCAAGCTCCCTGCCAAGAGCAGGTTCACTCAAAGCAAGTTGTACAGGATGGCATCCAGGTAGGTTTTGATTTTCCAGAGATGGAAAATCAACCACCTCTCTGGGCAGCCCATTCCAGTGCTCCACTACCCTCAAAACAAAGAAGTTCCTCGTCAATTTTAAATGGAAGTTCTTATTTCCAACTCTGTGCCCATTACCTCTTGTTCTATCACTGGGCAGCACTGAAGAAAGGCTGGCCCCATTCACCTGACACCTACACTTTAAGTGTTTATAAGCATTGATAAGATTCCCCCTTCAGTTTTTTCCTCTCCAAGCTAAAAGCTCCAAGTCCCTGAGCCTGTATTCATAAGAGAGATATTTAGTCCCCTAATAATCTTTGTGGCCCTTTGCTTTACTCCCCTCAACCAGTTCCCTGTCCTTCCTGAACATTATTGCTATTTACTCACTGCAATTGGAATATTTAAACAACGTTTTCTAAGTGATTTCCATAACTAGTGGAAGCGCTGGTTAGGAAGCACTTGAAGACACCTACTTGATTATGTAAAGCATGCTGGGCTTTGACAAGTTGCACTGTAAGTCCCTATGACCTCAGAAGAGCAGTTGCCCCACCCACAATCGATGCTCTGCATCCTGTACTGTCAAAATATGAAGCTGAACCTTGCCTTGCTCAAGAACAGACAACAGAGTGGTTGCTGCTGTATTTGGTTTGCCTTTAACTTAGTTAAGTATCTTGGAAAACCTTTGATTTGGAATCTGGAGAGGCTGAGCATCACACCCTGCTAGGCCTATCTACAGATGGAGGAACTCCTAGAGTCAAAATTTATATCTTTGTGCTAGTTTTCTTCTAGTTATCTATTTATTTATTTGTTTGCTTATTGGTGTATTTCTCCCCATCATTATACTAATCATGCACTGAAGATATTGGTAACATTAAGGACTGACAAATTTGTAGGCACTGGAGGGTGCACCTGGAAAAGTGTGGGGCTAGCAGGCACAGGTGGCAGGGCTTTCCCAGTAAACCAGGAAATCGAGTTTGCATGCCAGAGAGCAGAGTTTGGAAAATATGAAGGTGTTTAGACTGCCAATAGGCAGTTGTGCTTGCAGCATGAGATCTGACCCGAGCTCTTGCTGCCTTGAGTTCGAACCAGAGCAGCGTGCTGGGTGTGGCAGCCCTTCTCATTCACAGTGCTGCACTTAGTTCTTAAAGAAGGTCCTAAATGCAATGGGTTCAATTTAGAGTCTTGCAAAGCTGGAGGAGAAAGAACACCTAAATTCAGTTTGCTTGCCTCCAGTGCACATATACTGACTAGAAGAACTGGAGGGGAATTAAAGAAGTACATGTGTGTTCTCTTTACCTTGCTTGCTAATATTTTCTTCATTACTCGTTAATAAGTTCCTGTAGGAGCAAGCTTGCAGTATTCCACTCCCCCCAAATAATGCTGCTTTGTGCAGGTACCCACACATTGCAGGATGGTACTAGCGGAGGTTACTTCCTGCACCCCCGGGTAAACTCTCAGGATTGCAGACCACTTAGATCCCACAGCAGACTTCTCTGAAATCCCCCTCACGTAGTGCACTTAGTGCATTTCATCCATCCTCCTCAGGAGGGCAATTCCCTTTACAAGAAAAGCTCTTCAACAGGGAGCACATCCCAGAAGTGCTCTAGTTGTCCTCTCTGCTGATACAGTTTTATTTAAAAAAACAAACCCCAGTCTTTTCAAAATAGTCTGTCTAAAAAGAAAAACACACCAAGTCCAACCAATGCAGGTGAACTTCAATATACAACACAGATGTGAAATGAGATTCAATCATGCAGAAAGTGCCAACAACTTATTATAGATGAATGGGATGGGAACTACATTTTGTCTAATCCCAAGGCATTTTAATATAACTACTCAGCATCTTCTCACCTGAAATAAATCATCTTATTGATTTTGAGCTGACTTTTGCAGATTGACTCCATCTGCCTATTTGGCTTTCATGCTTTTGAGTCCTCAACTGCCCAGAAAATGGTGCCACTGCCATTCTCGAAGATGTTTTTAATGTACCTGGTTGAAGGTGAACTGGAACACCAGCCCAGAGTGAGAACAGTCAAATAATAATGCCAGCCAGCTGAGAAGAATGAGCACACAACTACAGCTGAGATCTGCTGCTATGGCATGGAGCATCAGGGTCTTTTTAAGGATTAACCAGCCACACCACCAGGAGAAAATATTTTCAGTTGAAACAGGCTTTCGCCGATTGTCACTGTGCAACATGGTCAAGCATGAAAGAAATGTCAGGCCACTTATTACAACGATTTATCTGCCAGCTAAATTGTTCCTCCTCAGGCCTTCTGACAACATTCAGGGCTTCCTAAGGGATCTTTCAGAGTGCTCCCAGATTTTCTTTTATCAAGTGTATAATTCTTTGCAATGGAGAACAAGCCACATCAGGGCAAAACACCAGGGCAGAAAAAGAAAGGGAAAAAAAAAAAAAAAAAAAAAAAAAAGTAAAGCTCTACAGATATGGGGTTAAAATGAGAGTATCTTTCACTCTCAGGCCTGGAATTACGTTTCAGGGTTGGCTCACTGAATCATGAACTTGGGCTGCAAGCAAGGGTTCCTTTTCTGTGCACTTAGCAAGTCTATTTGAGTGTGCATGGGGGAAGGAAAACTGGCTGAGTGATCTCCCTCTGCGAGCTAACGTTTAACATAATCTGCAGTCCTGACAAATTTATGCAGAGTGAGAACATTTCAAACATAGCAAACTTGAACACTGTCCAAATACCTCACTGTTTGACAAACATAACGGACAGAGTTCAAATACATCTTGAAGAAACAGAGGTTTGAGCATCACAGACACCTGAACTTGTAAATCAGGTCCCTGGTGCATACCTGCAGTGGTGTGGGAAGCTTCTGTGACTTCTTGAGGTGTCCAAGCACCATGAAAAAATGGTTAAAGAGCAGGATGCATAAGGTCATAATGCTTCTAGCAACCCTCTTTGCTGAGGCACTTCCTGGGGTACCTGCATGCCCAAGGGAAAGCTCTCTCAGCGAAAGGCCAAAATTCACTTTCACTCTGAAAGGTGCAAACTGACCCCAAATGCTTGCTGATTTGGAAATATCCAGGGCAGGATTTAACTCTCATAAAGCTAGGTTAGAGCAAAGTCTCCACAAAATATGGTGTATCTGGGATTAGAATCGATATTCCAGCCTTATCAGCCAGTTGTGCTTTAGATGTGTGAGGGATTCAGATTTGTGACTCCAATCTGCTGCAAATGCTTGGTCATAAAGACCCAAGAAATGGTTCAGGTTTGCAAAAATGTGCTGACAGATCTCCCAGTTGTTTTGTAAGATTGATTTTTTTTTCTTTTTCTAATTAGGCAGAAAACTAGCCAAATGTATTCACAATTTCTCCTCTGCTCAGTAAACAATTTCTGAATTTTGAGAGAGGGTATTACAATCCACAGGGATGTAGGCAGGAAAAAGGACACTTCTCAGCATAGCTGATGGTAGAGATTTCAAAGCAGGACTCAATATCCAGCTGCTATGATTTGAGGTGCTTTTAATTATTTCTTCTATTCGTATTCCGGCAGTCATTATTGGAGTGGAAATTTACATTGCCTAGTCCATCACAAGGATGCCTTCCTTGTGGGGCTGTGCTATTGCACCCGTTCACTTCTGTGCTGCTTGCTCATGAACCATGTGCAGGGTACAGATGGAGCCCTTTGCCTCAAGCACGGACCCGTGTCAGCTCTCAGCCACCCTCCTGCTCAGTGGCTTGATGAACAGAGAGAGAAATGGTGGGTTCAGCAGCCTGTTAGGTCAGATCAGGGCTTGAGGTGACCATGTGAGTAAACCAACTTTGGCTGACCAGGCCATTTGCTCTCTGTCATGGAAGATCCATGTTCTGGTTTTCCCAGGCATGATCCCATGGTTCCCTTCCCTCTGCTGGCGGGAGGAAGTAGAGCATAAGAAGAAAAAAGGCTTGGAGACAGCCACTTGTTCCTCCCAAAAAAGGGCAAACAAGCTCCTGACTTCATCTAATATGGCCAGGTTTGGAAAAGTGCCATTCTGATTGGTGAGTTTGTGTGGCCACGGTGGCCATTTACATTTGGGCAATCAATAAGTAGGCTTCTGCCACATGCTTTGCTGCTTTCACTTTTACTTTTGATTTGCCTGCTCTGCCCTGCCACATGCTCTTCCTGCAACGACATTCAACACGCCGACAGAATTCCCTTCAAGCTTTGGGTACTGTCTGATACTACATTGTGAATAAATATACCAAAGCCTCCCTTTAAGAAATTTCCTAACTAGATTCACTTGTGCCTTTCTGCCTTAGCAGCAGCAAGGAGCCTCTCGAGTTCCCTGGTGGCAAGAGGTATAATTGAAACTAAGAACCTCTTTCCAGTTTTAATGTTTGCTTTTGCTACTTATTTCTTAAATTGTTCTAGTTTTGCCTGTTCCCTGTGTGTATAAGTTTCCAAACCCTGTTTTTTGAACACTGTAAATAAGTTTTCTGGTGAGATTTAATGTTAATAAACAGTTTTCATAGTTATTAATAATCTTCACCTGGATATCAAAATTAGTATTGATTATTAATTTTGCATAATTCCTAACACTCTCCTCTGCAAGCTCTTAGCAAATACCTTCGCAACAAAGGATGAGGCAGAAATGATGCTAGCGGCTGGCAAGACAAAGCAGGTGACTCTGAGAGCTTCAGCAGTGAAATCTAAAGTGCAGATTCGCCAGCCTCAGTTCTCCAGATACTTCCTTTCATCTCTGCTGGAGAGAATCCAATGCTGCCCAGTAGCTCTTGTAGCTCAGCAAAATGAGCTGAGCGGCATGCCAGCAATTCTGACATAACAAGAATGACACATTTATCTCACAGCTGGGCATAACTAGTGATGGCCAAAACTCTGCACAGACCAAAATCAAAGGAGTGTTGCACCGTTTACAGGTTGTGCCATTCAAGGGAGCCCAGGCAGGGTGTCAGTCCCCTAAAGGGGACTGGAGTTTTGAACACAACATGGTTCATGGGATGCAGAGATTAAAAAATGGAGCATTTCTTTCGTCTAAATTGTAGCTTTGGTTTTCAAAAATTAATCACAGCAGGTTAGAGGGCCCAACACATTTAAAAAAAGATAGAGAAGCGTGGTAATCTTCCAAAAAAAAAGAGAGAAAATAGCATGTGGCAACTGTAACACTGCCAGCATTGCATCTAATGTGGGACAACAGGGGCTCTGCTAAGCAGGCATTACTTCACCTTAAGTATTAAGCTAATTCCCCAGTACCATCAGGAGACAACTTTGCTGTCAATCACTCAGGGTGCATGACAGCTTATGGCTTAACTGCTCCTGCCTCCTATCATTTAACTAGATAGTATCTGTTTTGACATTCATGACTGAGATACTTGGCCTGTAATTGGCAACAAGTACAACAGAGCAGAACAGAGTGATTTCCTTTCCCAAGGATGGTTTGTTAGGGTGAGGTTGCACTTTGGTGCTTAACTCACTGCATGATAGAAGCCCTCCTATTAATGCTGCAGAATAGGGCAAGCAAAGTGGTTGTAAACTCCTTGGATGAAAGGGACATGCCCTGGAGGTACTCAAGCAAGGTAATACTGATTGGGTGTGCAGATCCAGTGATGCAGTGCACGATTCCAGTAATGCAGTGTGTGATTCCAGTGATGCAGTGCATGATTCCAGTGATGCAGGGCATGATTCCAGCGATGCCTCACCCTTACCCATGGACTGGGCTCTGTATCAGCAGGATCCAAAAAATTGCATGGCCCTTGCACAAATCTGAGGAGCACCTGAGTGCTGTGGGGCAGCAGAGTGCTGCGGAGACAAATCCCAAAGCATCAGCATACCATGAGCCTGAGCTGCACTTTCTGCTCCAGCAGTGTGTTATTTGAGTTTGGTTTGTAACATTTAGAGGGTTTATAGATTATGAAAATGTATTGTCTCCTGTCTTGGCTGTTATCTGATCTCCTCCATTTCTTTAATGGGGTTAATGTGCAGACACCACAATGAAATCTGCTTTCCCATGAAGGGGGAAAGTGTCTGGTGTCTGAATAGGGGCAGCTGACACTGCCTTATTTCTCACCAAGCAGAGCTGTGGATTTCTTCCCTAATTCAAATAAGCCAGCACAAAAACTGATGCTGAACATTTGATTATCACTTAGATCAGAACCAAGATGGAGAAAGAAAAGATTTTACACTTGCATGTCAGAACAACACTATTATTCTTCCTGAATATGTATGATGTAAAAAAACCTGATAAAGCTATTGACAGCACAAACTAGAAGGAATTATGTGACCAGAGGAGGAGATTGAGTTCCTTGAACTGTTTGATGTAACCATTGCTGTCAGGTGAGCATCCTAATTAATGCAGGTATCTCATTCTAGTTGCATGGATCAGGTGCTTTGTCTTTTCAATAATCCATAGAGCTGTACCTGGCATTAATCTTATTAATGGGACTATTACACTGCTTACAAATTAATTTCCAGTATGAGATTATCTACTGGATGTGCTTGTGTGCATGTGCAGAGGGATTTCTTTCCTCTGAACTGTAAGAATGGGAATCCACTCGAAGTTCTCCTGATTTGAAAATTTACACTTTCAAAGCTGACCCCTAATCTTGGAGTGCAGATTTTGAATGTCCAGGTACAGGGACCGTTGATTTTTCATTTCTGCTCTTCAAAACAGGCTTGTATCACACTGTGCATTGGACTGGGAGCAGTTCTGTTGATTAGTGTAGAATATTCCTGCTTGGTGGAAAGGTTTCTCTGAGAAGGGGAAAACAGCTGTGGGACCATTCATTGAAGCTCAAAAAAAGAGTTTTGGGTTTTAGTCCCAGAAAAGGGAGTCCAAATGGGAGGGAAAAGTTAGGGCTTCCAACCCCAGTTTAGTCACCTTAACAAAGGGGCTGCTCTATACTTATTCATGAAGTATACATACTTGCAGTGTAAGTAACTCTATCAAGGTGCTAGGAAGAAGGAGAGACAGCTCTGGAGGCTGAATATCACAGCCGAGAAGAAATGGACACATGGAAATGGAGAGCATGAAGGAAAGCTCAGTAAGTTACTGATGGTACTTCCTAAGCACATTTGGATTTATTGGCCCAGTTAACCTTCCTTTTAAAAACAGGGAAAAAAAAAAAAAGAAAAAAAAAAAAGGTGTAAATTGAGTTCTACTGTTCAGTTCTTACTGAAAAAGGAAAAAAACCCCAAAACCAAGCAAAAATGAAAACCAAAGCAGCATCTGTCATGGACATTCCTGCATATTTGTGGCTATGTGTTTAGATAGGCCATAGTTTTTCATAATATATTAAAATTCTACCATATGTCATAGGGGAAAAAATAATTTCTCTGAAGGTTATTATACTTAATATGCTGCTTTTCCCTGTACCTTGCACACTTGGTGGCACCCATAGGAATGAAGGAGCCCAGATAACCCCAAGGGTCTCAGCTTCATCTCTGCATCTCCTGAAAATAAAGACTTCAGTGGCTCTCCTCCATGTAACTAGGGGTGTGTGTAGGAGGTTTAAGAAGCTGCTTTTCTTCTAGCTGCTTTACTCAGGAGCCTGCAAGATGAATAACAAAGCAGGTATTAGGATGTGAACTCACATAGAGGCATCCCTTGCTGCTTAGTCTCAGTGACAGCAGTGGTCTTGGCTGGGATGCGCAAGGGCACACAGCTACAGCGCTGCCACAAGCCGAGTATTCACCCCTTAACAAAATAATAATCCATCCTTCTCTCTCTGGGGATAATCTGCTCAGTGAATGGGAGGCCTCTCTCAGCCAGAGAGAGACAAATAAACTCGTATAACCCAACAGTTGAAAGAAAATCCCCTCTTGAAAAAATGCCGTTTCCAGTGTGCTAGACCTTAATACAGACAGTTGTGTTTTTCCCTGCCTCACATTGATGGAGCATGAAACTTAAACATCTAATCATTTAGATTTCTATTAGAAACACAAGCAAAAATTGAAGTGACAATAAGATAATAGTACTATGTTTCAGCCACCATTGCCACCAATATCTGAAGCTCGGAGCTGTCAGGAAGTTTAATAAAACGAAACTGAAGTGACAAAAAGAAACAATTCCTGGTTTAAAGCTTTAATTTCTGCATACCTCCTTGGCTGTAGCTGCTGTCCATGAGTGTGTGAGCAGAGGTGGGAGATGCACCCGCTGTGCTTGGGACACATGCCTCTACTTCACCAAAAGACATTGAGCCTGGTTGTAGTACAATCTGCAAAGCAACCCCATAAGTCTCTATGCCAGGAAGCTGAGGTGGACACAACCTGAGTAAGTGAAGGCACTTAATTTCAGCCTGAAATCGCCGTGCATTTAAGACATGTATTGATTTCTGTGCTGTGCTAGTACTTTATGAGTGATTTCTTACGTAAGTGTCAGGTAAGAGACATGAATGGAGACCTAATTAAAGTGTATACAAAGTACACACAGTAAATCTCTTTGGCAGTGTCAGCCTGCCTTAGAGCAGCCCAGGAGAGCAAACAAGATGGCATAAATGAAATATAAAGAAATAGTAATAGCTTGCAACATTCCCAGAACAACGGCTTAGCTTGTGAGACACTAACATGAAGCAGCCTGGGATACCAAAGGAGAAAAAGTGCTGTCCACAGCCCTAAACCACAAAACAATGGGAGTTTTGCTCTTAAATAACAGCCATGTGTGGTAGCCATTATTCCATCACTCTTTTAAATTAATGTTGTCTCCACATGCAATCCGTCCCAGGAGATTTTTATACTCACAAGAATACTACAGAGACAAAGAGAGTGCAGAAAAGACCAGGGAAGTGGAAAAAAAAAAAACAAACAACAAAAAAAAACCCCAACAATTACTTTAGTATCATAGATCTGTCAGTATTAGGACAAAGAGCTATTGTTTGTTTGATGACAGACCCCAGCAAAGTCGGCACTACCTCCCTTCGAGGAGGAGTGAACCCCCTCATCATGAGCTAAGTAAGACACCAGCATCCTCACATTCAGCTTTTGGATGGACTGAAAGGCTGGTGTCTACGCTGAATCAACAGCTTTATGGCAGCATTTTCAAAAACAAAACGATTTTGGATGTGTCTGTCAGGGTGGATGAAAACAGATGCAAGTTTTCTCTGCCTTCAGTCCCAGCTAGTTGGAAATTCTGGTGTGGACATTCTACACAGCTGCTTTCCGCTTTTGGGAAATACCACAGCCAAGGTAATAAATACTAGTGGAAATAAATACCATGGTATATTGGCTTGGGCATAGCACTGCACTAACTTATCTCTGCAGCTTGTTGGACTAGATCCTGCTTGTGTTACGGCAGAAAGGAGCTAAGGTCCAGGGCAAGATATTAAATACCTGGCTGCCCCAAATGACTATCCAGAGTTGAATTACAGCAGGTTTTGGCTTGCTGTTTTCCTTAGCTTCTCCTGAACTTGGGAGTTTTTCAGAATTGTGCCACTTCTCTGTTATTCTGCTCCACAATCTACATCATATTATCCCCAAATTTCTGCAGTGGTCCTTGGACAAGGAGAAAGCTATTCCCATCCTTTATCTTGGCTATGTGGCCTGGAACCTGTTTAAATTTTCCTCACCCATTCTCCTTATCAGGTCTGCATTGGGGTGAAAGTCTTATCTTTTAACCTCTGGGCTTCCTTACATCATGCCTGTGCCCTTCCTGGGTCATGTGAAGGAGAGGTGCACACAAAGAAATCCTGCTTGTTTATGAAGCCAGTCATTAATAAGAAACAAGATGGCTTTACCACAGGGATGCCAGCATTACTTGGCTGACAATGTCCCTTACGATCCTGGAGAGATTTTAATGGATTGAACAGGTTGATGTTGTCATTTTCAATTTGTTGAACCATCTGACAGTGTTCCAAACAATTAGAACGTACAAAATATGGAAATATGTTACCTTTTATATTAAAAAATAAATAAATACAGGAAGCTGCCTGGTCGCTGGAGCTGTATAATAACTCGTTATGCTGAAATGTTTGCTTTGACTTTAAACAGATTCCAGTACAGCAGAGTCACCCTAACCTTGGGATAAATTTAGCTGTTGCCTGAGTCAGTAGAGGGGTTTGGGATCATTAAAAGCTGATCAGGAATTAGCACTTGCCTCCTGCGGTCGGGGCTGAGGGATGTGGTGGTTGCAGACATGCAGCCCAGAGGTGGGGAGCACTGGCAGACACAAGGGGACAGAGGAACACTGGGGGATCACTGCTGAGACCCCTGTGCACAGAGCCCACTTCACCTCTGTGACTTTCACCCTACTCTTAACCAGAAAAGCACAGGAGGGAGCAGTGACTCATCCGAGGTCATGTAGAAGGACAGACCCGAGATCCAGTCACCTTGTCCCCTGGCTCCTGAAATGTAGCTGAGAGAGAAGAGAAAAACCAGGACAAATTAACCCTCTTGAATCAGGAGGTGCTGCAAGAGAGGTCATTCATCCTGGGTTTCTGGGATGTAAAAGTTGCTTTTGTCTCTAGATTGGGCATGAGATCATGAAATGCAGCTGTCAGCTAAGGAGAGACTGAAAGGGGCATCTAATGTCAAAAACCTGAAGGCAGCAGACACATATTTTAATACAATGGCAGCTGCAATCATTTTAGACCCTCCACATTTATATTAAACAGAAATACATCTTCTGGCTCCTGACAGTGGAGATGTTGCTTGCACTGCCTGTGACATCGAGTGACCTTCTCTGAGGATGGGATGGATTGAGGAGGCATCCAAATCCTCCAAGCAGCTAAGGGGTTGCATTGATTTTTTAGTGCAAAGCATTAGGACTTTTCACCTCTGGGCTTTTCTCTCACAGCACCTTACACAGCTGTGTGTTGGGACATGTCTGTGATTTCGGGCACACCCTCTCCTTCCACCCTGCCTTTTTGCTTTGTCACATCATCTAAGGAAGAGAATGGGTTTGGGGAGGTACAAGAGACTCATTCGTAGTGCAAGTGGCTTTGTGGGAACTGCAGACGAAAATCTTTCTTCAAATAAAGCAGCCAGGCTGGTCTCAGTGACGTGTCCCTACCTAGGATGAGGGCAGGAGTAAGCCCTTCTCTTGCAAACCCCTGTCAGCAGAGAAGTGACCCTATTTTTCACTGTATAGCAATAGATGATGAATAATGACTCAGGTTTTGCTACCTGTGGTAAGGCAGGTCCTTTAACCCAGGAGGTCGAAGCTGTGCTTGGCAGGCTGCATCCGTCTCGACGTTGAGAGCAGTACTCAGAAACCACCAGTCAAATATCTCTTCCCCTGGCTATGCAAAGCCGCTCTGGCTTGCTACCAGGAGGAGAGGACAGAAAGGGCAAAGCTCAAAACTGCTACCTGACTTCCATGGGTGGATGTAGTGATGCTCTGGTGGCTGCAGCCTTCTTCATGGTTATGACTTTTTTTTTTTTCTCTTTTTTAAAACCTCTAGAGACTTCTCCAGGACTTCAGTGCAACCATCTATTGCCCACAGGAGAAGGCAAGCACAGCCAGAAGGGTTGTGTTGTGGCAGCCAAACATTTGAGCCTTGGAGCATCAGTCTCATAGGAAATGAAAGTCTCCTCCTCAGGCATCCAGACCTTGAGCCAGAAGTGTAGGAAGCTTTTTGTTTCTTTGCAGGTTTTCATGCTGCTTTTCCTAGAGACATTTTTGAGAAAGACTGTCAGAATATCTTCAACAAGATACTACAGAAACACACTGAGAGCTGTAAAAGCTCAGATTTGAATATAAATATGAACTGACAAGCTGCTTCATGTGGTATCATTAAACTTCACAGTTAGACTTTTTTTTTTTTTTTTTTAAAAAACAAATTATCATATAAAAATATGCCTGTAATGTTAAAATGGAGATGAAAACTGCTTATTTTTGCGTTTAGTGTAATAAGTAGTTGAAGGAAAAGTTTCTGTGATCTAATCTTTGATAGAGTTTTGATTTATTTTTACATTTATTGTGGCTTAATTATTAATAATATTCATGATGCTGCAAACACATGAGGCTTACAAAATTGAGGAAAAGCAGGGCACGTTGAAGATGAGTTTATGTTCTGAGGTTTAGAACACAAGTTGAAGGCACACTGTAGAGGAGGTGCCAGTCAGGAGGCAGCCGAGCATGAGTTAAGGCATCGATTGCAAGAAGGAAAGGCTTGCGCCCGGGTCGCCTACTGTTGATACGCAAATATCCCAGGGTTTAAATCCGAAACGGGAGATGGTGAGCTTGTGCGGTCAGGTCGATGTCAGAAGGACCTCGGTGACCGCTGGATGTCACTGTTAAGTCACGCACTGTGCCCCGGCGCTGGGGCTTTCTGCTCCACGGGCTTGAGGAGCTCAGCAGCAAGGGCTGAGCCTGGCTTGAGGACAGCAAAATTGCTCTTAAAAAAAAAGCACAAAACCCAAACCCAAAGCCGTTGCTTTTTCATTATTTTTAAAGAGTTACGCAAAGTTGAAAGTGCTGAGGCAAAGCTGTTCAAAGGACAGCAAAGAAAGTGAGATTTAGATTTCATCCTTCCTGTACCCAGCTCACCGTGCCACAGCAATGCCTAGGACGTGGGTTTGTTTGGCTAGACAAGGTGTGAGGATTTGTAGGCGACTTGATTCTGCTGCTATAAAAGCCACAGCAGTGAAAAAGATAAAAAAGAGCCTTAGCTCATTAGCACAAACAAATGGGCTTAATACTAAATCAGAGCAATGAATGCTGCTGTGACCTGGGTGTAATTCTCAAGACTTTTCTTTCCCAGTGCATTGATATGTGGATAAGTTCCTTCCATGTCTCAGTCACACTCTAATCTTGAGTAGATGTTTAGATAGTGTTCTCCTAAAGGAGGAGTTCAATGTCTTTCATCAAGTGTCTACTCTTCATTCACAGCTTTGACAATGTCTGTTTTCAGTACAAACTTGGGACAGTGTGTGCCTTTCTATGTTTTTAATGCCCAAGCCATGGAAAATGGGCTTGGATTATCAACAGCAGTCCCCACTCGGGACTGTTTGCTGGGCATTTTTACTAGAAAGTGGCCTGGTTTTCCTTAATATGCCATCACAGAAATTTCCTTTGAAAGAAGGCTTCTTCTTGAATTCACAAATGGCTGTGACAAACTGTGAATTTCAAACAGCTCCACATTGTGTTGCAGAAATCTCTTACCTTTTTTCACGGAAGCAAGTCACTGTAGGGGTTTACTCCAGCCCTGTTATAAATCCCTGTCAGAACTGGGGTGGGGGAACAGTTCCTGTGTTGTTCCCACTGATGCCATCCCAGAAGACCTACCCCCATGGTAAGGTCTTCACCTCAAGTTCTGCCTCCAAGCCATCAAATCATGCTTTAAAATTTCCCTGCCCTGTGATACCTCGATGGTTGAGGACTGGTGTGCCATAACCTTATTCCGGCTATCCATCGAGGTCAATCACTGATGCTTTGTAATGTTTTCCTTTTGCTAAATGGCCCATGAGGATGTTCACAGGTAATTTAGGGCAGTAGGGGCTGGGATTGGAGCTGCTTAAAGGACAGCAGTGTCTCCTAACTCTTTAATTTGAAGTCTTTGTGACAGCTCTGTCATTCTATACTAGTTAGCACAGAGGGTAATGACTTGCTTTGGACCATAGATGCCACCTCGGAGCAAACACACAGTAATTTAATCCTTTTGGGACCAGACTCATAAACACTTAATCTTTTGTGATAGACAAGGTGATATTTTTAAATTTTTTTTTCTCCTCAGCACCATTTCCCCATGATCTTGGATGAGTCATTAAATCCCGGGAGCAGAGATGGTACCAAGCACTCATTCTGCCACAATAGCTTTGCAGAGGCTGAGAATCACTTGTAAACCACCCATTCCTCCCAAAGCACAAGGTGTTGATAAGATAAACCTTTTCCTGGGGCTTACTTACCCTTTTCTTTGACCTGTGACTCCAAATTCACTTCCCTTATTCCTTTTTTTTCCGTGGATCCCAAATCAAAATTCTCACTTTTGTCTATTTGCCTTGATTGGTGTCAGCTGTAATAAAACATCACTGTGCTTCAACCTAAGGAGAAGTTGGCAAGGTGTTTGAGGCTAACCAAAGTGTTTCATTCTCCCCCACAACTGTCAGCTAAAGTAATGACAAAATAGATCTCCAGAATGGAGAAAACACTCTCAAGCCCTGAAATACCTGAATTGAGTGGATGTATGAAAACACAAGGTATGAGGAGGGCTTAGATCACAGCTCATCTTGCTGTCATCTCACCAATTTCTTTTGTTGCCAAGCCTCCTTCCCACTGCCCTGGCTCTGCTCCCATATAGTTTCAGCCTTCTCCTTCTCCCTCTGAACTCTGACATTGCCATGAATAGTTCAGTCCATCATGGTGAGGAAAAGAAATCATCTCATGCTATTTGAGCACTGAAAGCAGCAGGGTTGCTAACGTACTGAAAATGGCTCATGTTAAGCGTCGGTATGAGTTTCTGATCCAGTACGTTTCCCCAGAGTTGTGTGAGAAACTGGGGAGACATCAGCTGCAGTAATTGTTTCTGACTTCAGCTGAATTTCAGTCCATTAAACCAAACTGAATGTGAGACGAACTGGGAAGTGAGCTGAGTTAATTGCACTGGCAGGGCTGCCTGGAAAACAGGCGTGGATCTCTACCTGCTCCCTGCCTGCAAAAGCAGAGCAGTTTGCTTGGAGACACCAGGTAGTGAGTAGACAGAAGTTCATGCTCTGTGGGGTCAAATGCTCTCCAGGAGATCCAAGTAAAAGGAGTGGTTTCCTGGTGAAAAGTAGGTGTATGGGGGAAGCAAAGGTGTCAAAGCTTCCCAACAGATGAAAAGGAGATGGAGAACAGAAATGACACTGTTTCTAAATGACTGGAAGCTGCATCATGAGGAGAAATGAGGAGACATAAGCAGTTGTTGTCATTAGCAGGAGGTATTCAAGGGGAAGGTCCCCCACACAGAGAAAAACATGGAAAACCAGAAAACACCTTCAGTGGAAACTGGGCACAGAACAAAAGGCATTTATCGTGAAACATAAGCAGGTCAAACTGAGAAAGGACAGACACACAAGAGCAGGAGAGATCAGAGCAATCATCAGCTTGCCACCACTACAGATGATCATGAGTTCAGTGTGCAATTCAGGGGAGTCCATGCATACCCTGTGCCTCCAGCTGTGGGCTCCCCATGACCACGTAATGATGAAGACCTGCAGTGAAAGATGGGAAGACTGTAAAGTACCACAGACAGGGCAGGAAGCATCACTTGTCTGGATGCTAAACCCATGCAACATCAGAAAGATATTGTACCGTTTTCTTAAGGTGTAGGCAAAAAAATAAACCAGAACAAAACCCTGTCACCCTGGTCTGGGGGGCCAGCTATCCTCTTGGCTGCAAATCTAGCACTCAGTTTGCTCCTGAGTGCCCAAAGACACGGCAGCCTGGGAGCAGCTTGCCCACTGCCTGCACTGAATCCAAACATGAAGAAAGATAACTATATTCTTTGAGGGAGAATCTCACAGACTGAAGCAATATACGGTATAATTCAAAGGGGCTACAGAGCTGACTCCAGGGTGCCAAGATGAAAGTTGCTGAGAGTGTTAGAAGCATTCATCATGGGAATAACAGTGAAAGACAACCTGATAGGAGTAATTTTTATGAAGATCACAGATTAAGAGAGGAGAGGAAATCAGACGCAGGAGTCTGCGTAGATGGGGACTATTCAGTGGTCATGCTGCTGCTGCTGTAAAGGTTTGGGGAGGTACCTGCTGCCAGGTAGGTTTGTACATATTACCCCTGGGGAGTGAGGAGAAAAGCTGTGGATCCTTGAAGCACTTTAATACTTTCAGCCATATAATATTTGGATTAGGATCCACTTCACGGTACAGAGCGCGCACGTGCTGAGTTCAAAACCGGCAGAGATTTGCTGGTGCTTATTATAAAGGAAGAAGGAAAGAGGTGATGTCGTTGCTCAATCAGTTATACACAGGAAGGAGAAAAGAGGAGATTCTGAATGGGGAAATTAAAATTATTGTTATCTGGACAAAGCCATCCCTCCCCAAATGATCATAATGGGGATAAGATAGGTATGGCTGCCAGGAGGAAAACAGACCTTGAGTTTGCATTAGAAGGTGGCAGAGGGGCAGGTGAGGGCAGTATATGGAAAACAGGACACCCCGAGGTTGGGTGTTAAGGATCCAGCCTGGCACGATGCTGTGGCACCCACACGGCTGCTGGCACTTGGTCCTGCTCATTAGTGCACATGATCCTGAGGAAGCTCCTAGCTGAGCTGCTGCACTGTGCTGATTAGGGGGCAGGAGAGATTGATTTATGATGAATGAATAAAAAGGTAAGATTAAAGTGTGGCTAAATGGCAGGGGGAAGAGTCTGTAAGTATTTGAAGGGTGTTAACAGAGAGAAGGGATAAGTGAAGGCAGAACAAGTGGTTTAGCTATGAAGAACAGGATGAAATTAAAAGGGAATAGTCAGTTTTTATATACATGGGATTACTTAAATAAGGGGGCAGCCCAGAATGGCTGTTCCTCACTTGCTTCCCAGGAGATACCTTGCCCTGCACAAAGGCTGCTTTGAACACTCTGGATTTGATGCTAGCCATGTGAAATAAGAGGCATTTTTATGGAATTGTCAATGTCCTTCACACTTGCTTCAGCTTGTTCCTCACTAGCCTTGCTGTGTAGACAAGGAGTGTTTATCAGTGTAACTTTCTTTTTATAGTGGTGAGATTTAAGCCTGTGAAATAATCCCCTCATTGAACATGCAGAAGGAGCCACAATACTTGGCAGATGTGAAAACAAGTCAGACGACAGAAAAAGGGATTTAAGCAAAAGATCCTAAGAAAGGTCACCTCCTGGGGTGGCAGCCCCAGATTCACCACCATGGAGCAGAGCATTGCCCAAGGCAGCCTGGTGCCTACTGCCTAAGCAACTGCCCACTTGTCTTGGACAGGAGAAGTTAATGGCATTTTCCTTGGCATTTCCTCCCCCCTTGTGAGACCTTCCCATAAGAGGACAAGACACTTGTATGGGAGCCTCAGAGAACAAGCTAGTTATGCATACATGGACTTTACTCCAACTCATCCATCTTAATAGGTCTTATATAATTTTCTTTGATGGTTCTGATTTTCTATCCCATTAATAATAAAAAAGCTTCTCTGCTTATATATAATGCAATTCAACAGCAAGTCTCAAAGGAGGATCAAGATCACTTTGGCTTTCCGTCAGTTTGATACCGATGCCTCTCCAGCTAAATAACTTGAGTGCAAGAACAGTGAAAGGGACCAGATTCATCCTGGTGCACACAGCTTTGAACCTGAATTCCTCTGAAGACAACAGGAATCTTCTGCCTGATGTCGACTGACTTTGCATCACCTCCCAAAGGGCATATCAGGGAGATTAAAACCTCTNATCTCGTCTACCTGAGAATTGAACCCAGAAGATACCAGATGAAGGGTCTGTGATCATTTTTCTGACGCACACGTTTCAAATTGGCGTCTGGAAAAGGGCTTGTTAGTCAGTGTTTGCCGAACGGAATACTTCATGACAGCACTAATTAAAATAAATGAAACTTGACTTTTCAAGATGACAGCTTTTTTTATAGCAAAGTACAGTAGTTTGGAAACATCTTTAATTTAATTGCAAAATACTTTCTGTGGTTATTTACTTAAAATTGTCTCCCATTGCAGAGCTGCACCAGCATTCCTAGATGCACAGTCTTGATTTCGACGTTTTACATTGCATTATCAAGTTAATCTACCCAAATCATTAACCCCCAGCAGGAAAGATTTTTAATTATGTAGATTCACCAAGTGTTCTTCAAGAAGTATTTTATTTCGAGGAGTTCAACCACAACGTACTGTGGGGAGAGGGAGGGCACAGTCCTACACTTGATTTTGTAAACTAGCAGCTTGTAAGAAACCTCTGACATGCAGTAAGTTTCAGCAAATACATTCTATCCACAACAGGAAACAGCTAATGCCCTGGAGAATCCCTGTCCTCCTGGAAAGAAGTATTGATGGGCACTTCACCAAGCAGGATGATAATTTAGTTCAAACTGAGCCTTTTTCCTCCTCTAACATAAGGCAGTTTTATTCCAGAGTATCTCAGTTCTGATTTACATCTCAGAATGTGGCATCTGAATCAGTCTAAAGCTAACAAAAAGGTGATCATGAACTTGCAGTCATGGTTGGTGCTACTCTTATGCAGGTGAGCATCAAAATGGAAAACAACATCAAATCCCATTTCTTTGCTTCATGGGACAACCGAAGCTTTGGGAAGAGGATGAAGTGAGGACATTGCATTAGCTTTCAGTAATTAGTGCTACTGAAAAAAATGATGGTTTGAGCCCTGAGCCTGTATCTTACCTCTCACGTAGGGCCCCCATGGATGGCACAGCAGGGTAGGGTGTCACCGGGGATGTAGCTGTTCTCTCTGGGCTTGGAAAGAGTGATGCTGGAAAAGGCTTCTCACTGGGGGACAGAAGAATTGGTGTCATAAGTGCTGGAAAAATCAGTGAGTCAGAACTTGCAGAACTCCATGAAATTGTACTGATTTACTCATCTGAATCAGTATCAAGAGCAGAGCAGCAATTGAGAGGAAGCAATTGCACAAAAGTCTGGTGTCATCTCTATTAATGTTATTGGTGGGGTCAGGAAGCCCTTCAGAAAGGTGAGTGCATTTTAATAGAACCTGGTAGGCATGCCCTCTTCCTGGAGGGTTAGGAATGATGAAGAGGTCAAAGCACAACGGGAAGGAGAGAAGCATTTTGTGAACAACTGTGTTTACAACTTTGAGAGTGCCAAAGTACTGGTGAGACTCTTCTTGGGAGATCATTCAGTGGACATCCATCAAATGTATTGACAGGTGTCTTGGTATTTTCTCAGAGAATCACAGAAGGGTGGGTGTTAGAAGAGACCTCTGTAGATTATCTAATCCAACTAATGCACGTTCGCCTAGACCAGGCTGCACAGGAACGTGTCCAGTTGGGTTTTGAAAGTCTCTAGAGAAAAAAAAACCTCCACAACCTCTCTGGGCAGCCTGGGTCCAGTGCACCAGCACCCTCAAAATAAAGAATTTTCTCCTTACGTTCAAGTGAAACCTTCTGTACTCCAGCTTGTACCCATTTCCCCTTGTATCACTGAGCACCACTGAAAAGAGCCCTGTGCCCCATCCTCATGACCTCCACCCTTTAGATAATTATATGAATTGATCAGATGCCTTTTTGATCTTCTGTTTTTCAGGCTAAAGAGCCCCAGGTCTTGTAGCCTCTCCTTGTAAGAGAGATGCTCTATGCTTAGAAAAATTTTGAGGAAGTACAGCTCAGTTGCTACAGTTCATGCTCCTACATTGAAATACTGGATGCAGTCACCAGTGAGAAGCACATAGTAGTTTTACAGGTTTGGAACCTTCCTCTGTGGCTACTTTTATCAAGGAAAGTTCACTTCAAGCTTTATTTTCTTTATTCTTGTACCTGAAGCCCATGAAATCTCTAATCTGTCAGGCTGTGTGATGTTTCACCCAGTGTTTCACACTGCTGTATCAAAGTTAGTAACAACATCTCTATCTACTGCAGACATCATTATTTATTTGCCCTGTGCTGCATTCAGAAGTCCCAGGTGCAATCAGAGTTATCGTGGAAGCTGTACCTAATTTAAACGTCAGTCTAATATCAGACAAGCCACTGCACTGCCAGTATAAATATGTGCTCTCTGATCATGGGAATGGACTTGCAACCAGCAGCCTTTCAACACATTTCTTTCTTGGTTCACATCCTTCTTCCATTTGAAATTGGCCAAGATGAATTTGACACCACAAAGAAGAAAGATACTGACTCAGTCCTCTTCACTTTCATTACCTGCCTGTTGCTATCCCCAGAGCTGTGGATCTGGCTACTTCCAGTAGACATATGGCTGTTGAACACAGGAATGAAAGGAGAGAGAGAGAACAAAACACAGCTACCTCCTTGCAGGACCTGCTGAGTACAATGGTCAGGGCTTGTTGGGTTGTAGCAGAGATGTGCCAAAGCATCTTTAAGCTTTCCTCCTGGAAGTTCTCCAGAGACAGCAAAGTCTAGTTGTGGCAATATGTCATCATATGCCTGCATTTGGGAAGAAAACATCAAATTTAGAGAACATTAAAAAGGCAATATATGTAGTGGTAAGAATGGAAAAAATACAATGTATGTAGTGGTGGAAGGCAACAGTCCCTGAGAGTTTGGCCTCACCTTCCTGAGGGCCTTTAGGGACATTGGTGGATGCTTTCAGGAGCTGCTGGGTGTGAGCTTTACAACAGCGTCAGCAGGAATGGGGAGGCATGGGGATCTCAGGAAACAAGCAGTTACTTAGTGTCCTTTGGGTATTGCTTGATGTAAATGAGGTAAAGAGTGTGGATTTAATGGGAGAAGGAAAAAGAAAAAAAAAGAAAGAAAAAAAAAATCATGAACCTGTGAACTGGCAAAAATCAGGAATAGCTTGGAAATCAGCAGCCCAAACCCTTAGCTGTTATTAATCTTCCTGGGGTTTAAATGAAGTCAAAAGGGCTCTGCCAGTTTACAGGAGCTGAGGATATGGCCTGGTGGAATTACACAAGCGTGAATATACAGTAAGCCAAAAGAGAATTAGACCTATTATTTTAAGAAAGCAAAGCTTGATGAGGGATGCTCAGTATAGGTTTAGAAGAAAAAAGCACTGTCACACCTCACTGCCTTTGCCATTCTGTGGAAATGTCACTGCCAGGGAGATACTGTCCTGCACTGGTGTATGCTGACGGACCACTCAAGAAAGCAAAGCTTTGGGGAGGGCAGGAGGGACAATAACACTTTTGTCAGTGCTGCCTGCAGAAATTTGTAGGAGCCCTAGCATAGCCAACTGGTGTTCTGCGGAAGCTGGAAGCACGAGCACACTTCGGTGCAGGCATACTGACCTAATTTCACTTGCAGGATATCAGCTCAAGAGAGGACACACTGGTCACTTCCAACATGATTAGTTGGAGGTTCGAGAGCAAGGGAGGAGTTCAGAGGGCATAGCATGATAGACTCATTTTAGTTGGGAAAGATCATCAAGTTTAACCATTAATCCGACACTGCCAAGTCCACCATTAAACCATGTCCCTCAGTGCCACATCTGCAAGTCTTTTAATCACCTCCAGGGATGGTGACTCTACCACACCCATGGACAGCCTGTTCCAGGGCCTGACAACCCTTTCAATGAAGAAATTTTTCATAATATTGCATCTAGACTTCCTCTGGCACAACCTGAAGATGTCCCTGTCACTTTTTATTTTACAGACTGACCCCCACCTCACTACAACCTCCTTTCAGGTAGCTGTAGACAGTAACGAGTTATTTCTTAATGCCTTCAAGGCTTGATTCTAACATTTGTGAAATACAGAGCAAGAGCTTTAGTTTTTAAAATATATTGGATAAAATACAAAGACTAAGTTCTCAGTAGAGGTGCGTCAGCAGATGTTTAACAGTAAACCCTGATGCTGGCATTACACACTGGGCATGTGTTGGGATAATGTTAGGTCTGGCTCCATTAAATAATAAAAAAAACCAAACCAAAACAAACCAAACAAAAAAAACCCATTAGAAACTATGGAATATTGCAGCCCGCTGAGACTTGGATACAAACTTTACAGCAGCCACCATCACCACATACATGCAGGAACTCTTACAGGAGAGTCACAGGGCTGGGCTGACTCGGATAAATTCAGCAAAGGTTCACTGTTATCAGTTCTGTCACTGTCAGAGAGGAGGTACCAAACATGTGCCACCAACTCTTGGCTTCAGAAGTCTCTATGTTATTTTCTTAGTCATATCCTGCATCAGAGGGCTTCACTGATCTGTTCCACACAATCCAAGGTATCCTTCTGTTATCAGAAATATTTAAGCAGTTGAAGTTGATTTTTGTTTTTTTCTTTGATTTTTTTTGGGGGGTCTCTTTGGGTGAAAGTTCACACATAAAATATTGGACAAATGAGATCAATGCAGAATTTGACCACTGGCATTATCAAGACCTCTATTTGAACTTTATATTTTTAGCAGTGTAATGCAAACAGATCAAACAGTCTTTAGGATATGGCATTTTATGTTACTTACTACATCTCCTCTTATTCTTGTTTCTATCAGATCATCTTTGACACTGAAATGTTCTCCTACAATGGAGAAGTTTATTAGAGGCCAATGCCTTATTGCACCCTTGCATCCACCTTTCCTTCTGCTGATGTGGCTGCTCCAGGTCCTCCGTGCTCTGTCTCCTGTTATGATTTGTAGATATAGAAAACACAGTCAGAATATCACAGGTCCTTGTCTCGGGGAAATCAAGCACTGCAGCTGCCAGAGATTTCAGCTAACACCTCAGAGTTCCTGAAATGTCAAGTGTCTTCAGAAGGGGCAGACATCTTTTGCCATCCCTACTGCCACGCACCCATTCCCGCCCCACCCCCTCCTCCCCTTCTTCAAATTAACTGCTTCCATCCCTCTGCACCACTTGTTTTCTAGAGACAAACCCAGGATGTAAAAGGTGGTTATACTTTGCAACTCTTTCAAAGAGGGAGGGGAAAAAAAAAAAAAAAAAAGAGAAAAGGTTTAATATAGCCTGAGAAACAAAGACAACAGCATAGGGAAGTAAGAAAGCACAGGTGTAATTTCTGGGCACAGTAAGAAATCTTTTAAAAGCTCTTAAATGCGGAGTGTGTACATGTTTACCACTACTGCAGCTGACATACAGCCACAGGAGCCCTGCACGACAGGGATAAAATGAGAACTTGTGGAGGGCTATTGAACACCAGGAATTATCACAGTAAGGCAGAACAAAATTATTTAGCACTAGGAGGTTCTCTAATTTTGGTACAGTGGGAAAATAAAGCATTGCCTTTGTCCAGGACTAATATTTTTTTCCAGCAATGGCCAAAACTATCTGCTGGCTTTTTCAGATGTGACCTGGGATGTGAAGACTAACATTTGTCATGTGGACTGTTCAAGAGATATGCAGAGATATCTACTCAGAGTTTACTAGACACCACTCCCTCTTTTTTTTTT
>VWZI01020605.1:335624-347113 GCA_013396835.1 Psilopogon haemacephalus | reverse complement strand
CCCCCCCTTTTTTTTTTTTTTTTTTTTTTTTAATCTCATTTTTTGTTACCTAACCTGAATTAATTGTCCCAGGGCTTACACTCTTTGACATATATTTTAAAATGTAAATATATTTTCCAAGGCTAGCCTTGAGCCTGAGGGCATCTCTGGTATTGCAAACAACTTGAAATATTTGCTGTAAGAGCAGATGAAAACCCTCCTGAGATGTGAGAGCTTTGGCCGTGGTAGCAAGGCTATCATGACTTCCAGGTGGGGTTCACTGCACTTGCTTATAAAAGGTGGTCTTGAAATTACTTTTCAACCAAGCAGAGATTCTATGAAGGACAAAGTTCCAATCACTAAGCCAAGCTGTCCATCTGGCTAAAAATTACATATTCACCACATGCATTTTACATGTTGGCCAAGGAGGTGGAGGAGTCTCCATCCCTGGAGACATTCAGTGTCAGGCTTGATGGAGCTCTGAGCAACCTGATCAACATAGTTGGACTAGGTGACCTTTAGAACTCTCTTCCAGCCCAGTGCATTCTGTGACTGTGTGATTTTACAGTGGGTTAGGACTTTTGCCTGACACCTTCACTGTGCTACCACTGAGGTTGCTGCCAGCAGTGCTATTGATTTGAAAGGCTGTAGCAAGATGCCTCACAAGATGATCCCATTTTTATGGCTGAAATTACACTATCTACAGCCATTAAGTACCTTTTTCTCCTCATTAAATTTTGATCATTTTCTCTGATAAAATATGGCTCTGGAAGACTGCTGTTCCAGGTTCCAGCTTTTGCCTTGCTCCTGAGGCTATGATTTTAAAGGTGCAATCCTGCAAATTACTCCCTGAGAAAGGATTTTTATGCAAATAGTCCTGTTAACTTTACACAAGAAAGAGTTTGCTGGATCACACCGTTATCCCTAGGCTTACAATGGAAACACAACTGACCTTTAGCTATGAGGAGCACCAGTGAAAAAAGAGAAGTGTGACAAAATTGCCTGGATCTCTGCAAACTGGTACAAGCTGTATGGTGTGCTGGTAGGGGACAGATCTCCGAACGGGCTGAAGGAGTTAAGTCATTTCACGGTGTTAGATAACAGCTAATTGACAGCAGATATAATGCAAATGTATAAACCAAATGTAATTCGACAGCTAAGAATGAAAGAGCCCAAATATCTGCTAAACCAAGCTGTATGGAAGTTATTATAGGAAAGCAAAAAAAAAAAAAAAAAAAAAAAAAAAAAAAAAAAAAAAAGAGAGTAGAAAATGGCAATGCTGCGATGTGATACAAAAGAAAGAGGAATCAAAAGAGGTGGCGCAGTTGGTATGTGGGACACCAGCGTGACTGCACCTGAAGTGTGGTGTGCTGAGTGCTGCCATTGCTGCACCAGGGGAATAAATGAGAAATGCAGCTGAGTACGACTGCTGTGACCCTGTGCTTAGGAGATCGTAGGGCAGGATGAAGTGCTTCGGTGAACTTGTGTCTGGAAACAGGGCAGAAAGGTCTCTGAAATTGTATCAAATTAAACTCAGCTGTCTGGAGGTGAAAGGCAGGAGCCAAATGTCCTCTGGCTGGTGAGCAAGTTACCAGCACCAAAGGAAAAAGTGCAGTCTATAGGTGGGTTGTCAGACCAATGGGTCTCAGCCCAGGTCTTGGCCAAGGAGGCTCACTATGATTAAGCCCATAGCACTGACCAAATGTCATCCCTGATGCTAGCCACGGCTCCCTCTCCCCTGGGGTGACCTAGTGTTGTCATCATAGAATTACAGAATCATAGGATCCTTTCCATTGGAAAAGACTTTTAGAGATAATTGAGTCCAACCATTATCTAACAACCAAGTCTGATGTTAAACCAAGTCCCTCAGCACCACATCTCTGTGTCTTTTAAACACTTCCAGGAATGGGGATTTGTCCTGGGAGCCAGTTCTAGTATTTGAGCACCCTTTCAGTGAAAAAGTTTCTTCTAATATCCAACCTAACCCTCCCCTGGTGCAACACGAGGCCATTTCCTCTCATCCTATCACTTGTTACCAGGGAGAAGAGACCAGCACCCACCTCACTGCAATCTCATTTCAAGGAATTGAAGAGAATGACAAGGTTTCTCCGAAGCGTCCTTTTGTCCACACTAAACAACCCCAGTTGACTCAGCTATTCCTCACCAGACCTGTTCTCCAGACACCTCACCAGCTTTGTTGCCCTCCTCTGGACACACTGCAGCACCTCAGTGTCCTTCCTGTAGAGAAGGGCCCAAAACTGAACACAGTACTCAAGGTGTGCTGGACAACAGTGCTGAGGACAGGGAGGCAAACACTTCCCTGGTGGTGTTTTAAGAATGTGAACACCTGCCATCACTCCACAGCTAATAGTAAAAGAGGCCAGCAGCGTCACTGCCTCTCCACACTTGCCTTGGCTTCATTTCCACTCCATTTCTCCTCCCTGCCTGTGCCTGCCCATGACTCTGCTCTGTCATTCACCAAGTGCCTCCTCATTTTTCTTGCACTGTTCTCACTGCCTTCTCTTCATCTCCTCTTTGTCCTTTGCTACTCCATTATACAAGTGACTTTCTTTCGTTATTTTCTTGCTTTTACCTTTTCTCCCTCTCTTCTTTCTTTCCTTACACTCCCTGATGGTATTTTTGATGCCTTCTGCTTTTTATTGCCCAGCTGCATTGTCTATTGTATTACTTGCCGTTACCGCCAAATATATTTTGATATATTTCCCCCCCTTTTTCCAGTCCAGCATTTTGTTCCCTTTAAGGTACCAGAGAGCACTAAAGGTTAGAGAGGGAAACTGAAAAGCATTCCAGTAGTTTTCCATCAGCCTGTGTATAAAGCACTTCTTTTTCCACTTGATGAGAAAGCAGTAATCAGCTTCCTCCTGCATCAAGCTCTTTTACACAAAGAAAAGAAACCAAATAGATTTCTAACTGGCCTCCCCCTTCTCTCTGCCTTGGAGCCCAGTGAACCCACAGCCTTGTCCTTTGCTGCAGCTGCTGCAGCCATGTGAAGCAGACACGGGGGTAAGTGGGATGAGCAGCCTCACAGCTTGTCAGTGCAGGTGCCTGACTGAGCTTGGCAGGGCGTGTGGATTTGGCATCGCAATTTATTTCCCACCTGGATAACTTGAAGCCTTGGTGTGATATCAGAGAAAGGAGATCTAGACCTCCAACTTTGCAATGCCTGAAGTGGCAGGAAAATGGAAGGTAAAGGAAGAAATGCTTCACTACTAAAACTGAGCTTCAATCACCAGGCTAAATGTTACCCAGTGCCTTAGGTGCCCACTCTCTTACCTGTGAGGCCCAAAAGTGACAAGGTGTGAGGAGAATAGGTCACTTCAAGGTGCTGTGGGCTGAAATCCAGTTTTCAATCTCTTAAATACTATGTTCTCTCCTCCTCACTGTTGCCTCTATTAGAAGAAATCAAAGCACTGTGTGGAAACCACTAGCTGCTCCTAACACATGTACTGTCAGCTATTTTAAACCCAGCTGGGCTGAAGCATCCACAGAAGAGCTCTTCTCTACACCACAGAGCCCCTGACGTGGAGAGCCTGGGTCTGTGTGGTGGTTTGGGAGTAATGCCCGCCCCCCCCCCATTTTTTAAATGACCCTGACTAGACTCAGCCAGCTGGAAGTTAATGAATGAAGCTTTATATTTACAGCTTTGCACAATATACAAACAGATATTTATGACATATTACAGATATTTACAGTTGAAAGGTAATATAGAAACACGATGGCCCTCCCAGAGATCAGAGTCCCCAAGTGGGGTTCCCAACCATCCTTCCTCCTTCCCCCCACCACAAAATCTTATCCCAGTATCTGTCTTATGTGCCAGGTAAACAGGGAAGATTGGTCAGGGATGTTAGAAGCACAGATTGGTTAGTTGGGTTACACAGATCCATCTAGAAGGCAGGGAAAGGGAGTGACCAACAGCCCAGAGCTCAGACCTGAGCAGCTCTGTCTTGTCTATGTGTGGGTTCTTAATTTTGTATCATAGAATAGAATCATAGAATCAGTCAGGGTTGAAAGGGACCACAAGGATCATCCAGTTCCAACCCCCCTGCCATGGGCAGGGGCACCTTACCCTAGATTAGGCTGGATGGAGCCTCATCCAGCCTTGCCTTAAACACCTCCAGGGAAGTGCCTCCAATCACACCCCTGGGCAACCCATTCCAGGGCCTCACCACTCTCATTGTGAAGAACTTCCTTCTCACATCCAGTCTGAATCTCCCCACCTCCAGCTTTGCTCCATTCTTCCTAGTCCTGTCACTACCTGCAAACTGTCACTACCAGCAAACATGTGAGTGAAGGAGACATCACCAATGTTTTCCTTTCTCAGCCTATAACCTAATTTCTCTTATTAAAGTATTCCAATCAGCCTCAAACCAGCACAGTCTGTCAGAACCCGCTAGATTTTCCTCAAACCAGTATATCCCAGATCTGAGGGGTCAGGAGCATAAAATGTCCTGATGCAGATCTCCATAGATCCTGTAATAAACTGATGAGAGCCTCAGGGCTTACCTTAACCACCAACTGTCCCCCATGTCAAGGAGGTGCATGGGCTGCTGTAGTCCCCAGCCAAGCAGTCACAGCATCAGTGCTGTAGGCATTTCTGCACGTTTAGGAGGAGATGAAACAACACACAATCCTGAAATTATGCTTAATAAGGCAAAGGGAAAATGAGAACATACAGCCAGAAGGTGAAAGCCCCATTATAAAAAATTTGGTCTCCTATTTTTCTTTAAGATATAATTTCAGTCAAATGGATCTTATTTGCACAGTTGCATTTGTCATACTGTCTCTTTTCTGCAACCACACAATACTTTTATCTCTGATGAGGAAATAGTGTAACTGCCTTTGTCTCATTCTCTACCTTTGCTACGGTTCTTTGCTTTCCTCCTCAGCACTACAAGGAAAAAAAAAAAAAAAGAAAAAAGAAAGAAAAAAAAAGAGAAATAAATATGAGTCCCTCATCTAAGGCACAGTACCAGAGGTTTAATGTTGACAGTGTGCTTTGTCACTTTGGCTCTGGAAAAGGCTTACAAAAGCTTTATTAACAGGCTCATTAGCACGGCCTGATTTACTTCTGCAGACTTTTCTCTTTTACTAGTTTCCAGGAGCATCAGCATCAGTTGCAGGGCTAATGAATTCACTCAGATTTGCATGCTAATGAAGCTCCCATGACTCTCTGTGCTCTCTGCTTCAAATCGATCTTTGCTGTTGGTTGAGGAATATTAATAGAAATAAAAGTAAAGGGGAGCACCAGGCATTTGAGCTGGCCCCGCTGTAATCCGAGGCTGCTGTGCAATTCGTATTTCATACATTACAATGTTTCAGATCTTATTTCTTTCATGCTTTATTGACTCTAGCTGTATAGGAGGCATCACCTCTAGGAAATACCTGGTGTAGTGGTTGGATGGAGACTCAAGGGACTACTTACCTGAAATCGTACTTGAGCTCTCAATAAATAGGTCAAGCACCTAAAAGGGCTTCCATGCACCAGTGCAGTTCCAGGTATTTCCCCCCAAATATATTAATTTAATTCAATTTCTCTTTTTAACAAAATTAGAAAACATTTTGATTTCTGTTGCCTACACTGCCTGGCTTGCTGTGCATCATACAGAAATGGGGTGAGGACTCTCCCCCTAACTACACCTTAAATTCTTCTGGGGTGAGTGACCCAGCCCATGGGGGGCTGTCTGGCTCTGGAGATGGGCTTCAGCCCTTTAAGGAGCAGAGCCATGACCACAGGCTTCCTTGCTTGAAGCAATGAGGGTAGCAGTACCAAGCTTGCACAGCAGTTCTGGAAACCATTGGGAACCATCTTCTCTGGGAACCATCTTCTCTGAGCTGTCAACTGATTGCACTGCAGCTATCAATCTAGAAAGGAATACATCTATACTATCTGAGAGCACAGTCACAGCCATTTCATAGGCTGAAAGGTCCACTTGTGCCTGAACATCTTTTAAGCATGAACTGCTTGGTTTTGGACTGTGGTGGGAATAGCAAAATGAATTTGGAAGTGCAAGGAAGGATTCAGAACCTCAAATCCTGCACTCCGGTAGGTCTGTTTGTGCTGTCCCACAGGAGCAAACTAAGAGACCCAACCAAAACAAACACTAAAGTGATGAGCTTCTGCTAATTGGAGAAGTCACTCTTTCAACCACACTTTAATTTTATCATTGATGAATGATGGTAGATGACTGAAGCCCTAGAAAGAAATCCCATTGCACAATTGTGTTTTTACAAGAATATTTTTGACTTCTTAAGTTAAGTGCACTTAACGCAGCCAAATTAATGGAAAAGAGGATTCTTCATTGAGCAGCCTCTTGTGCCTGCTCTTAATTTGATACAATAGCAGAGCATGCATTGAGATTAAAATGCTCTTTTGGATGCTCAGTTGCAAGAAATCATTCGGCAAAAACCAGGACAACATTTTCATGGTATCTCTTGTGAGTGAGGATAATCAAACAGCTCCATTTTGCTTGCTGCAAAAATCACACAATTCCTACATTTTTTTCCCCTCCCTTTTTTTTTTTTCTTTTTTTTTTCCTTTTTCCCCAAACAGAAGTAAAGAAAATTAAATAAAATGAAAAGCAAGCTGTGGACTAATTATCCTTTTCTAAATGACTTCATATTGTGAAATAGCCTATTGAATGCATAATGAACATCATTACCACCAACTGCTTGCAAGTGGAGGAAAGCAGAGCGGTCATCCCATCATTATCAGCACTTGTTTCATGAGTGATGCAGAGTGCCAAGGTGAAGCGGATGCTCCATGCCCCGGCCGCTGCAAAAGCAAGCCAAGCTGACAGCCTCAAACTTCTATTTAAGTTCAGTAGCACCTCACCCTGCCTCCAGTTCCAATCCTCTAAAATGCTTTGAGGGCCTCAGATGCTGGTTGTAGAGTGGCCGTGGTTTGTGGGGATAGGCAACTCTTCAGCCAGCTGGAAAGAAAGGGTTGGGCTCTATCTTCTGCTGTGGGAGGTTTGAAGGGGAAAAGTGCATTAGGGGACTCATCAGGGTGGAAATGAAGATTCCCACCCATGACCTGGTGAGAGTGTTCTAATATTTATAGCAACATTCTCTGCCAAGTGGAATGATTTCCTGGGAGTGACTGGAGGAACTCAGGCCCTTTTCTTTTCACAAGCCCCAGCTGAGCAGTTCCTACAGGCTGTGAGAGACCATTCCACTTCCAGCAAGACTCCCAACATGCATGGGCTGCTACCTCTGACCTCCTTGCAGATCTGGAGGGTGCTGCACACAAAATTTCCACTTCCCCTCCCTTCCCATCTTTGCAGTGGAAACAAACGCTGAGCATGAAGTGCACGGATTACATTTTTACAGAGATCAAAATACTCCTCCTAAACTAGGAATGTTCCTAAATGGCATTCACTGGATTGTTTCCCTGCTTTCAAGCCTTTGCAATTCCTGGTTATGTTGTTCTCTCAGGTCCTGTGCTGCAGAGGTGTATGGCCAACACAGATTGCCACTCCCAGTCTTACTTCCAGCCTCACCCTCGGTTTAGCAGAACTGTTTTATGCTCTGAGGCTAAGAGGTCATTTGTAACAGTTTGGCCTGGATCACCCTGAATGAAAACATCCAATCAAGCCCTAATTGTGACAAATTATATTAGTCTGTATTTGTGCAACTTGCGTTGCAGCAACTTAATTCAGGCTGTGCTTAGGCTGTGGAAATCAGACAAGGCTCAGGAGGTTGCTTGCACACACAGGGAAGGAGAGCTGAGCTGAACTTCACTGCTGGCTCCATGTTGCACCACCTCCCTGGCTCAACCATGAGCAGGCTCTCACCCCAAAGTGCTGATGTGCTGTCATTTAGACACTGCCTGAGGTCTCTTTAAAATGAAGCAGATGAGACCCATTCCATGATCAGTATTGGCTGAGTGTTGTGAGAAGAAAGAACATAGGGCTTATGATAAAGGAAATTGTTAATATGAGGTGTAAGAAAGAGGAACATTGCTTATTCTTGCCCTACTACTTCCTGTCCCTATGGGGAGAGGTCAGTAGACCTGCAAATTCTTCTCTCTATCCCAAGATGTGACAGCGAAGCTTAAAAAAAAAAAAAAAAGGGAATGAAATCCTAAAATTAATTTTCCTACATGACATATTTTAAAGGGCACTGTCAATTGGCTTTATAATTACATTTCTAAATCACTGGAAGATTACACTGAAGAGTGAACTTTACAAAACCTGAATTTTTTTTTTTTTAAATTGAAAACCTTTTTGGGGATTTAAACACAATCCTTTGGTGCTGTAGCCCCATGTAATAGCAACAGCAAGGAAAGAGCTAGAATATGGTACCCTTTTTCCTGCTCATTTGTTCCTCTGGTTTCCCACTGAGGCCACTAAACCTCTTGGGATTCAGCAGCCTTTTCTCTAGGGTTCAGCATTGTGGTTAATCACAAAAGCTCAGATCTCCCCAAAATTATGACAGCACCCTCATTCCTCAGAATTGTGAGAAAAGGCTTGAATTGTTAATATTTAAGGCAAGAGGTTTATTTTGCTACCCAGCCTTTGAGCCTCCCAGATATCCTCACTTTATGCCTTGAGGCTCTTCTTTGCAATGAGGAAAGCTTGAAGTATCTTAACTGAGAGCTGAGCTTCTCATCTTACCAAATTGCTCCAAGTCTGAAAGAGAAACAGTGTTGGGAGATACAGCAGAGACATTTCCAGGTCTGCCTTTGGGAAAGATTTGTTCTGGAAAGATTGAAATGAGCCAAAGGGATGAGATCCTGAATAGGTGGGCACCCTTCCTAGTGTCTTCAACCCAAGTTCCACCTTGTTTGCTATGATCTGTGAAATAAGAGCAAATAGTGACTAAATTTCAGGGGTCACTCAAGAAAGGTATCTGAGTTAAACAGAGATACGATTTTAAAATGCCCTGGCTTAGCCCCATTGAATTACATCTCTGCTTTACAGCAAAATCAGGCTGCTGATATGAGCCCCCTTTGCTGTGAGATGAAATCCAGTTTAACCAGTTCACTTTATCAAGTCTTAGCAAGGCAGAAAAACAAAACCACAAAGCAGCTTGGCTTTGTAGTGGGTGGGCTTGTCCAATGGATGTAGCAAAGTTGGAGCTCCTTCTGCTCACTCACTACAAGAATCTATATGAAGTCTTACAAGCACAATAAGCTAACACAGTTTCTCAGCACAGATAAGATTTATTTCTCTCTTTCGCTTATATATATATGTAGATCTAGATTCTCTGGTTGCACAATCCATTGGCTTACATGGGTTTACACCAGATATTGGCATTTGATCTATAAGTGGCCTTGGTCTTTTGCCTGTAGTGTGAGTGAAAGAATAAAGCTAAGAGGACAATTAATAAACTAGTTCTGTCTTGAAGAGAACAAAATTGCAGTCTGATATCAAATTGTCATCTGAATAAATAGCCTTGAGGAAACCAATTACTTACATACATGGAAGATATTGGCAGAGGTGTGAGCATGCTCTTATCATGTCAGACCAAAAAGCCAATGTTTATCTATAAAATGGATATCTGGTTATTGATGCCAGCATTGCAAGTACAAATTATGGTACTGCAATTAAAAATTACAATGTTGTAATTCACCAATTGTAAAAATAAAGAAATAACACCAGGATAATTCTTTAGGTAATCAGTAGCCTGTGCTAGTAATGTGCTGTGGCTTTGCTGGATGACTATCAAAGGTATCACAGAGCTCTGAGTGCTGGAGATGAGGGGTGATGGTGTGGTGACTGACAGGATATTGAGCCTAAAGGAGCCTGCAGTAATAACCTGGAGAATTTGGGGAGATTAAAAAAAAGCAACTCCTCACCTACAACAGTGCACCTCACATAAGCTGTGCAAATATAGATGTGCACACAGCACATTGAAATGAACTCACAGGCTACCTTGAAAATTTAGGTTTGATGCTCTTTGTCTGTTCAGAGCCATGAAATGATTTTGCTGCTAATATGAGCACATTGGTGATTTTAACAGCATTTGGTCTGCTGAAACAAGATACAGCCTAGAATAATAAGCAGCAGTTCTAAGATCTATCTAAATATGTTTGGCAGTTCCCCCGCCCTTTGCCGTGCAATATGGACATACCACAATTGAGACTCTACCCTCTAAATTACCACCCTCCGTGGGGTTCTCATGTTAAATTATTTCAAATAAGCAAGGCCAAATGCTCTCAACTTAGCCAGAGATAATCAACTAATGTAAAGCAATTTCCAACAGTTATATTTTTCTGCTTCAGGCTCTTAAAAAAACCCCCACAACACAGAGAAAATTGAGGTGGGAAGAAATAAGAAATGTCATCTATTGCTTGCCAGTGCTGGACCAGCTATCATATGTATTCTTAAATATTGAAGTGAGCAGTGCTGGATACTGAGCCCAAGCCATTCTCAACAGCAGCAAGATGGGGATTAAACCCCCCTGTGCTTGGCATCACTATGGAGACTATGTGGAAGAGATCTTTCTCGTTACTCAGGCGATCCATCTCCTAGAATAAAGCTGCAGGAATTAGTTTCACTTTAAGGGCTTTTTAATTACACTCAGATACAAGTGCAGCAGTCAAACAAAGAAGCTGCATTACCTCTGAAATTTCAGATCATGGCACTCTCTCCTTAAGGGATTCTGTTTGCTGTTTGCATTGACTTTCAATTTACGGTAGCCATTTCTTGTTGTAGTGTAGCACAACAAATTTCATTGTATATCCAGAACCTCTGTGCAACAGAGAGGAGATTTCATCATTAGCATAACCCAGTTCTGAGCTGAAAGTTCTGAAATAGGACTGGGTTTTCTTTTTCCTTGTGTTTTGCAAGCCATGACCCATCAGTTTTTAAATAATTGTGTAATTCTGTCTTGCTATTACCAGTATGCCCCATTATCAGTCAAGCTAATAGGCCCAGAGAATGAAACCCCCAAAAGAGATCTTCCAACTTAGTAAAATAAATACAGTTAATGATGATAATTAAGTCACTAGGGATAATTGAGAGATTATCCAATTACTATCTATAATTCCTTGGCCTGCAGATAAGATAAGTGTGCAGAGCTAATCCATTCTAATAATAATAATACTAATAATTAAAAAAACCAGGGGGAAAAAGCCAAGAAGTCCTCAACCCAGGAATTACTAGTTTTCTTCACAAAGAGGTATTTTGCCACTTTAATTGCCTAATTTGAGGTTTTTCCAGCCTGGAATAATTTTTTTTAGAGCAGCTGTTGCAACAGTGGGCTCACGAGGAGGTGGAGATATTCTGGGTCAGGACTGAATCTCAAGTTGTGCTGGGAGAGGTATTGGCTGGATGTTAAGAGAAAGTTCTTCACAGAGAGACTTTGCATTGGAATGGGCTGCCCAGGGAGGTGGTGGAGTCACTGTTCCTGAAGGTGTTAAAGAAAAATCTTGGAGGTCTCCTCCAGCCTGGCTTATTCTATTCTATTCTATTCTATTCTATTCTATTCTATTCTATTCTATTCTATTCTATTCTATTCTATTCTATTCTATTCTATTCTATTCT
>VWZI01020605.1:321993-335601 GCA_013396835.1 Psilopogon haemacephalus | reverse complement strand
GCTTATTCTATTCTATTCTATTCTATTCTATTCTATTCTATTCTATTCTATTCTATTCTATTCTATTCTATTCTATTCTATTCTATTCTATTCTATTCTATTCTATTCTATTCTATTCTATTCTATTCTATTCCAATCCAATCCCCTGCCACAGGTCCTGGGGAAACCTGCTGTACCCTGGACACAGATTAAGACAAGTGCAGGCACTCCTGGCAAAGGTCTTAGAATAACTACAGGTGAGCTACCTAAAAATAAGAGGAGATGAGTTCATTTGATCTAGAGTTGTGCTCTGAATTCCAATAATAAATTTAAGGCAGGAACATTATGCCATCAGGCTTTCCTGTACAAAAGACCCTTAAATCCCTAGTCAGCTGCAGTGACACTCTTTCATGGTTGATTTTGTAGGCGTTCACTGCCCTGCAGTCAGGTTGCCACTATGCTAAGGAGAGGTGGTTAACCTCCTGTGACCAGATCAGGTGTTTAAGAGGAGGCTGAGCCAGCTTGTGTCACAGTGGCTAGGGTTTTCTAATTTAGCAAGTGGATTAGGGACATGAGCCAAGGCCCAGGAAGACACAGCGATGTGCTGGGGCAGTTTATATCTTCAGGGTTAGCCCCCACTTTTGGGGAGGTAGCTACATTTTTATTCTCACTTCTGTTAGGAGTATTTGGCAGAGTTGATTTAAGGAGATCTAAATATGGCCCCCAGCAAGTCAATTAAGGTTGTGTTTAATTTTAACGTGTGCATAGTCCTTTTGGATCTCATCCATGGAAATCAATGGCAAGGCTGCTGATGGTTTGATTGGCTTCGGATTGGAGCCAGCGATTTTGATTGTAGAGATCGAATGCTTAAAATTAATTATATGACTAATACTTCACTGGATTAGGGAATCAATTAATGAAAGTGGGGTCCTTGTTATAAGATTTCCATTAACTTCCATGCAGATTTTTTGCCTAAACACAAACTGCATATTCATTGCCCTTGAATTCATCTAGGTAACTTGGAGGAAAAATAAGAGGGTTGATATAACTGGAATCTTCTAATGAAGCTTTTGCAAGAAATATATGATTCTGTGCAGGAAATTAAATCCTTGCCTTGAAAGGCCTCATACCAAAAAGATAAATAACAGAGAGCTGTTCCAATGTTATTTACTCCAAAAGCTCTTCAGAGCAATCTGGGATTTACAGATCTAGAAGGCAATCACCTTCACAAGCAAATCAAAAGGATCAGAAATGATATAGAGAAGTGCAATCCCTTTCCACACATCTTTTTTCATCTTTGCATAGGCTGCAGGAGAGGAAAGCATCCTTCAGCAGTTCAACTCCTGCTTAACACAGGCATCTACAAGAGCATTCCTTCTCTCACCCCTGTTTAGTCCTTCCAGCCCAGTAAGACTCCAATTCATGCTGAAGGCTGCCTATGCACTCAGAATAGGTGCTAGCAAGTGGAGACACCCTGTGCCAAGGTCCAGAAGCTGCTGTAGGAAGGGATGACTCCTAGGGAAGTTTTCAGCCTACACAGCTAGTGCAGCCTTTGATGAGTTGCACTTTATAAGAGTGTGTTCTTATTCTTTGGCCACAAAGGGAGCACAAAGGTCAGCCAGCTTAGCTTTGGAGAAATTCCTCTCCTAATGCTCCCCAGATACCAGTCTGGAGCTGCAGAAGGGGAGCTGCCTTTGGTCGTTGGAGTCGTTCATGTGTCCATAGACTTGCAATCGGCTGCAACATCAGAGCAGCACAGTAAACCACAAAATGTTTCTGTAAATATTGTTTCACACATGAGTGAGCAAAGCAGGCTTTCATCTGAGAGACAGCACAGGGTGTAAATGACATTTTAATTGAGAAATTGCAAATGCCAGTTTTGTTGTGGTTTTTTTTTTTTTGTTTTGTTTTGTTTTTTGTTACTAAAAAATCCTGATTATTGGTGAGAATAGCTCTGGGTGAACCTCCCTGAAATGACCCCACTCTCAGCTTTGCAAACTTTCCCTCCTTCCTTCTGGCTCTGCTTGCCTGAGTTCTCCTCATTCCTAATAAAGATGTCTCTAGGCCCTTGAGCATTCCTGAGCCTTGCTTGCTCACAGCTTGGCAGCCTTCCCCTGAAATGTTTACAGGCTGAGAGCGGGTGGTCTGGCTCTCCCTTTGCTCTCTGCCTTTTCCCACCTTGTGCTAGGCAGGTGCAAGTAAGCCTGACAGTCTGCTGAGACCCATCCTTGTCTCTTGGGGGTGGAAATCAGAAAAAAAGGCTCTGTTGAGAGCCTTGTCATGAAATAAATTTTTGTTACTGTGCCATCTGTGAACACAAGTTCCCCCTCTCCAGAGCAGCTGGCAGTGTTGCATCCATCAAGGATCTCACAGGAGCATCTCAAGGTTTAACCCCAAAACTCTGCTGTCCACTCAGGCCAAGATGTAGTACAAATGTTCTTTCTCATCTACTCTAAAACACTGTACCTGGAAAGCTGCAGCTGCAGCTGGAAGCAAAAGGAATGTTTTAAGACAGAGTACACCTCTGCAGGTCTTTGCATTACCCTCATTTCTTACATGTCACTGTTGTACTCCAAACCCCCACCATTCATCATAAGGCTTGTCATCCTGTAGGATCCCTCTTTGTGCTGCTGATGGAAAAAGTCATCATATGCTAGCCCAAGCAGAAAGCATCCTGATTTCTGAAGTCTCAGACATCCCTACTTGCTGGAAAGCTTCCCCTTAGGAAGGGGAGCAGAGCACACTTTCATTCCTCTGGGCAGTCAATGAGCCATCCAGCACAGGAGTTGGATGTGACCAGACAGGAGGTGAGGGCAGGAAAGGAAGGGGAAGACAGAGCCAGCTGTACTAAATCACTGCTTCTTGTGGGCAGCTTTTGCTGGCAGGGCTCCGAGAGAGCCCAGGCTGGAGGCACAGAGCCTTCCCTGCACTGGGAGATGCAATAGGAGCATGAGCACTTCCAGCTGGGAACTCAAAACCACAATTGCAAATTGCACCCTCGGTGCTTGGGGGGGGGTGAGTCAAGCCCATTAGCCAGCTAATCCTCACAACAGGCTTTTGTGAGGCTACTATTTTGTTCTGGGGAAATGTATGATCTCCTGATTACACAGTATCCCAACATGCCAAATGTATGCTTGAAACCAGTAAACAATAAATATTTAATTAGCCGGTCATTTTGACAATAACAACAGGCAACAATTGAGCTGGCTTTTCATTTCCCGTTCATTTAGTTGTCAGACTTGTATAGTTACAGTTAAAAGCCAGCTCAGGCCTTGACCACAACCTTTATCAAGATTGTGAAGAGAATATTTGGGTTTGATCTATGCTTTTGATCTATGCCTGATTTCTCCTGCCATCGCAGAGAGAGCAGGCATGGCTCAAATAACCAGCAACATAATGTGGCTTGAATTCAGAAATTTTAGTCTAGCAGTGCCAACCAAGATTTCAGAGAGCAGTCACACTTGACAATATTCTTATGATCCTGCCTGAATCAGCTGATCTATTCCATTCCCATCAGGATTTTGCTCGCCTCACCTGCCTATGCATGCTCCACTTTTGCTTATTTATGCTCCACTTTTGCTTGTTGAGCCCTTTGTCCATCCTCACTCTTCTGTGTATTCCTCTTTACTCCTTCACTCCTGTTTGTCCACAGTCCTGCTGAGTCCCAAAGATGTTTCTTAATGGGGTGCCAAATTTCTAAATGGAAAAGAAAGAAAGACATTTTCAAGCAGAAAACTGAATTTCCATGCTACCTGCATGCAGGTACCTGCATACTTGCATCTGCAGACTTTATATCTCAATTAATCTCTCCGTTCTTTGTCTTTGTGTAGATCACCAAAATTTGGAGAGGGAATAGCGTCAAGTTGTGCCAGGGGAGAGTTAGATTATTAGGGAAAAAAATCTTTACTGAAAGAGTGGGCAGACGTGGAACAGGCTGCAGAGGGCAGTGTTGAAGTCACCATCCTTGGAATTGCTAAAAACCTGTGTAGACCTGGCAGTTTGGGACATAGTTTAGTGGGCATGGTGGTGTTGGGTTGACAGTTGGACTTGATCTTAGAGGTCTTTCCCAGCCTTTATGATACTATGGACTGCCTTGTTGGCAGGTTTACTGGAGAGGCCTAGGGTTGGAAATCAAACTGTTCTTATGTATGAAACCTACCTCATTCTATGTTAAACACCTAGCACCAGAGCAGATGCTTAGTGCTGTGGAAGCAAAGTTAAGTGGGACCTTATCCCACTGCAGATGAAGCCTCTCCTGACATGGGCAAAGATGCATCTACTCCTACAAATTAAGCGGGGCTTCTCTTACACAGCTGCCAGCCAGGGCATGGAGGCTTGATAAGGAAAAGACTGGGGATTTGGGCTGGTTGAATTCAAAGCACTCGACTATAAATGAGGAGGCTTGGTTGTAATCACAGTTCTCTTGCTGAATGGCTGCCTGACTGCAAACAAGTCATTTTGCATCTGTTTCACTTTCTGTCCTTTTCTGTGTTGTCTATATGAACGTGAGATCTTTATAGCATATTAATGTCTTCCTCCTATACCCAAGTGGCATCTAACATCATGCAGCCATGATGCCGAGACACACAAGCAGTATTGTAGCGGGTGACATTTACACTAGACATGTTTTCACTTATAAATGTTGTCCCTTTTCCCATATTTCCTTTCACTACCACAAAGCCACATCCTTCATGAAGTCTTTGCATAATGGCCAACTTCTAATTTCACACTTCTACCAAGTCATGTTAGATTTCAGTAAATGGCGAAGCTGGTCCCCATTTAATTTTGCCTTTGAAGAGAAATGGAAACAGAGCCCTCAGACCCTCATACAATAGAGGTAACACACTGCAGAATGAATAGAATTAATTGCAACAGTCAGCTTAGAATCAAGTATGCTGCGTTTAGACCTACTAATCAGAAAGCATTTACAAAGTCACGAGGAACTGATAAAACGTGTACACAGTTTTAAAGACCCCATTGTAATGCATTGTAAACCTTAATTTAAAACAAGACAGCTTAAAAGCTTTATGGATTTGATTGATGATATCCCCTCTATATTGATGGCTGAACCCAGCATACTGTTATTTCTTCTTTGTCTTGCTAACAACAAAGTTCAGAATGATAATATATTTTATAAAAAGGTTTACTATTACACTGCTGCAAAAGTGACATTAAAAAATGATAATGGGCCTGAGCCACGACTTCACGTAGGAACAGTTCTGGAAGCAACAAATTTACATACCGCAGGCACAGAGGCTGCTGGCAGCACAGGGGTAATGCTCCAGCTTTCCAAAATATCAGCATGAGAACATCCTACAAAGAAAAGGATGAAAGAAGGGCAGATTTTGGAACCTGAGCGACTCAAAAACCTCCCGCTCCAGGAGCACTAGTAGGGAGTTTAGTGGCCTGTAGCTAACAGACTGTGGGGCACCTCCAAAAACCTTGCTAGAAATGCTGAATCTTCTTCCCATGAAGAATTCCAGTTCTACAGGAGGAAGAGGAAACCCAGAAGTTAGCTTTAGTAACACCACATTAATGCTTCACTTTCCTCCACTGACCGCACCTTTGTATCGTGGATATAAAAGAGCCAACACCAGGCAGAGCAGAGCAGCAGCTTAGCAACAGGGGCTTCATTGCCCATTCATGACAAGGGAACTCATGAAGCACCCTCAGCACCTTCCACCCCTCTTCTCAGACTTGTAGCATCAGACAAGTGTGATTTGGGAGGACTTAGGGCTGATGATGGCAGTGCCTGCACAGAGAGGGGGAGCCATACTTTGCCATCGTGGTGCATTAAATCCTGCCAGTTGAGATAATCTGAAGAAAGGCTATCTAAAGCAGGAAATGTTTACTTCCTAGCAAGAAACTCTGATCAGCTCTCATAAACATATAAAATACTCACAAAGAAGAGCAGGGACTCTGCAGCTTTGAAAGGTAACAGCTTTCCCGTGTCTAAGGGATGAGCTCATGAGTCACTCCAACAATGGTGAAGACCAAGTTGGACAGGTATGGTTACACCTCTGACTGGGATCACAATTTGTTGTCATGTCGCTACATGACTCAGGGATGCACAAGTCCTCATGCCTCGGTTGCACTATGTCAAACACGACCTTATTGTGCAGGTCTTGGAATCATTTTAGTTGGAAAAGACCTCTAAGAACATGAAGCTGAACCAGCAACCTAACATTGGTGAAAAAGCCAAAAGTTGTGCTGATGGGCAGATAATCACATTCAATCAGAAATAATTTTGGCAGGAAGGAAAAAAAATCCACCCTGAGAAATAAGCAAGTTAAGTAAGAAGTCACATCGGAGCACTGACAACAAAAAGCATTTTTGCATTTAACAACCTGCCTGATTTATGCAAGCAGAGCTGAATCGTGAATTGCAAATTTGGAAATGATACAGGTTTACAGTTTGTATAAATTAATATTATGATTCCACAAGGCAATATAGTTCAGAGGCTGACAATGATTCTTGAAATACTATTTAAAAGGCTTAAATTAAACAACAACACAACAATCTTCAGTCAGAAAAGCTTGTTCTAAAGCTTTTCATGAAATACTGCCCAATAATAAAATATTGGCTGCAGCATCCTGAACAGCCAACAATTTTAAGTTCCATCTTTGGCTTTACATCTACACTGGATCAAATTTATGCCCATTATGCTATCACCAGAAAATACAATATCGAGCAAAACCCACAGCATGTCAACAGCAGCTCAGATTGCCGCATAGCCTCCAATGTAGGACTTTCCAAATTCACCTCTTGAGCTTGTAAGGTAAGAAATTAATTGCTTATCTTTAAAGACCATGTAATTAACATTTACGCATCTTTTCATTTAAAATCTAAGCCAGCATTTCTGTTCGAGTTTACCTTACCAACCCTGCAATTATAATTCCAGCACGTGTGAAGGGAGTAGTTGCTAGTTTCACTGTCTGGCATGATTTTAAAAGTCAGATTTTATCATCTCATGAACTTCCACGTCATAGCCCAGAGTCCCTGCTTGAAACTAAGTCAAAACAACTCGGCACTGTAACATGATGCTGTTTTAAGTATGTTATGGAATTAGTAACAAGACTGAAAGGAATCTACATTTCCTAATTTATATAGACACAGATACTAAGAAATGCAGATTTTGCAGACAGGAGTCGGACCAGATGGCCTTTGAAGGTCTCTTCCAATTCAAACCATTATGCTGGTTTATGTATGTTATGGAACTAATAACAAGATTGAAAGGAATCTACATTTCCTAATGTATATAGGCAAAGAAATGCAGATATTTTTGCAGATTTTGCAGATAGAAGCTGGGCTAGATGGCCTTTGAAGGTCCCTTGCAATCCAAACCATTCTATGATTCTTTTTCAATAGATATACATGCACAGGTACATGTGTGAACAGCTGGAAGACTACCAACACCAAAAATGTGTTTATGTGCAGTGATGTAGAAGTCTTCCTTTGGACTGAAACAGAGTGGACAGACCTTGTTCTTCCCTGGGAAAGTGAAAATTTGAGGATCACACAGAGGGGAGCTAAAATCTTGCTTCGTCATATAGGAGAGGTGTGTTACAGGAAAAACAAGTGGAAATGTGATGAAAAGATGCCATGGCAGATACTGAAGGTATGTTTGGACTGAAAAGGGTAGAGTCTGAGGACATTTGCTATATTGAGACTCTCCAGAGAAATGCCAAGTTTCTAGCTCATATTGGATAAGTACTGAATATTCCCAGCACGCTTAAGGTTAAAAACTACTCCCAAGGGCTTCTTGTAAGGTCTTCAAGATCTAAAGCGTGGATTGAAGCAGTGAAGACCTACTTTAAGCGCCAAAGCAATTTTATGCCTGGAGAAGATATTTCAGAAGTGTGATTATTATCATTACTGTGCTAAAAATGTGCTAGACAGTTCATGGAACAGAAAACATGCCTCATGTCCCAACAAGATGGCAATCAAAGGTGCCAATTTTGCCAATTTTGCCATTTTGTACATGAGCAGACCCCAGTAGGAATACAGGAGTGCCACTGCAGGCTGCAATGGGCTGTGAGACCTGAGAAAAATGTCAAATCCAAGTGTGAGAAGAAAACCATAGAGATGGGAAAGGCATGGCAAGACCTTCATATGGAAATTATCTCCATCAGATACTGCTTCAAGTCAGGAAAAAATATTGTCATGGTCTTGCCTTGTATTAAAAACCTATAAATTGAGAGAGGAAAGATGAGTGAGGTAAGAATTTATCATAGAGGCTTTTGATTTTAACCATGCATGCAGACTCCAGGGAATTTTCACTTCTGCTTTTTCACTCTTCCTCAAATGGACACCAAATAGTTCTGTCCCAGTAGTCAATTATTATTTTCCATCTTAAGAGAAATGTTATTACCACCTTTTGCATAAATGCTCCTTACTGACTGAGCTATGTAGTCTGGGGAAGGCTTTCCTTTTTTTTTTTTTTTTCCCCTCTTCTTCTCTTCTGGTTCTTTCATTTATGAGTCCTGACAGTTCTGATTTTTACTCCATTCTCCCAAGTGTCCCTTCAGTTCATGTGCATCTGTTGTGCTACGACACACTGTGTTTAGAGAACTGATCATTAGCAAGTGGTTTTTCTCTCTTTCCTCGTGAGAATAGAAAGCCATTTTTCAGGTAGTAGCTGACAGATCTGTAGGCACCTCCAGATAGCTCCATTTTGCTAGATTCAATGAACCACTTGACAAAAGTTAATTAGAGCATTGCTGTCTGGGATGGGAAGGCCCACTGAGAGATGGTGGAAACATCTCACAGCAGTTCAGCCAGAAAGCTACCCACCGTGACTTTTATTATTAATAAACACACCATACAATAATTATACCTTTCACAAGCAGCATGGATTGGAGTCCACTTCACTAAGCCTCCTGTTTGGCTCTGAAAACAAGTTGCACTGTGCCCCAGATGCTGAGCCCAGGGGTGTTGTATGCACAGAGCAACTGCTGGTGTCAGTAGTAATGCCAACAGGAAACAGAGAGGGGAGGCCACCGCAGAACTCCCTTGCATTGGGACAACCTGGTGTGCTCCTACATGCACAGATTCATGACACATCAGCTGCTTGATTTGGTGAGTAAATAGGACTAGGAGAAGAAGCAGGACCAGTTCCCCATTTCATACATTTTGTAGATTTTCTGATATTTAATGCCCTATGAGTCAATTTATTAGAAGAACAAGAACATGAATCTCAGCCTAAAAATACTATGAAAATGCATGTATGTAGAACTTGGAATTGCCCAAATAAGTAAAGCCCTGCGATTCTTACTCTGGCTTACACTGAGTGGTCATTTATCTTGTGGAGCTGCTTTCATAGAATCATGGAATCATGGCATTGCCTTGTTGGAATTCACTTTAAGATCACTGTGTCCAGCCATTAAACAAAACAAAAGCAGTCCTGACACAAACTTCCTGACAAACAGCTTACATTTTTCACTAAATAGATGCATCCTCTTGCATACTGATTGAGATGAGGATCTGCAGGTTGGATTACAGCATCTCCTTGTGACAGGACAGTTTTCATAAATATCATTGCTCTGGTTTTGCCATTTGCAGCAGTCACCTACTACCAAAGGCTTGATCGGGATTTGCACTCTCAAGGCTTTGCCATAAATGGGAGGAGGATGGGCTAGACCTGCACAGTTGCAATGTTCTTGGTGCAAATGGTCTTCACCCTCACTCTCCTCTGTCTCCATCTCTCTGCTTCTTGGCCATGCAAGAGGTTTCTGTGCTTCCATCTGTACTTTTAAATGACACTGAGGAAACCTGTCTTATTGAGGGACATAGTTTGGCACCAGAGCTAGATTATTGTTGGGCTTGATAATCTTAAAGGTCTTTTCCAAACAAAATGATTCTCTGATCTTGCACAGGTAAAATCTGGGCCCTTCACTGCTTGCTTTGTTTCAGATGAACAGTATTTAGCTCTGCCGGCCAGCAGCCTCCTTAGCTGTAGAGCTCAACAGGAGCAGAAATAGGGCTGCAGTCCAGAGGAGAATATTCTGCAGAGGCAGCTAAAATTAGGGTCCGGCCCTGGGAGTGTGCTTGCAGGCATCTGGATATGATGCACAGCAGCAATGCTTCTGTGGATCAGCAGCATAATTGCAATAAATAATTCAGGCAACAGCAAATGATGCTAAAAGTGAAGCCTCCAGCTCTGTGAAACAGCTGATTGCACTCTTGCCTGCAGCAGGGATGTTTGCCGGGGTGGGTAGCAGGAGCTGGGGAGAGCAGCAGGTCCCCATGGATTTGACAGTGATCAAATGGAGCTACAGATGGAAAACCAGTCCCTCTGACAGCCTGGCTTTAGCCTGCAAATATGTGACTACGGTCTTTGTGTCTCTAACTCCCTTAAAAGATCCAATTTTCCCCAAACTGAGGAACATCTAGAAATTCTCGTTTGTTCCAGTACCACCTCTGCCTTCAGCGCTTTCCTGATGAGTCCCCTGATACACAATCACTAACACACCCCTGGTCAAAACTCTTAGCAGCACTCCAGGCCAGTGAAAATGAGCTGTGAGACCAGAAGATGTAAAACAAACTCGGCTGGATAGAATACTATTGGTTTTGTTTGCTTTTCTGGTTCCTCCCAACCAGCCTGAATGAGTCCATGAGCAGCCTGGTCTGGTCTAGTGGAAGGTGTCCCTGCCAGTGGGGGATGGGGGGTGGGGTGGTTTTGGAACTAGATGATCTCTCAGGTCCCTTCCTAACCAAAACATTCTGCAGTTCTTTGATTCTGTGATTTCTGGCTCTGCTCCCTTGATGCTTCATAGCAAACACCACCCTGCAGGTGCCTCTTGCCAGCTCTTGTCTACCTTCTAACATTTTACACTATTGGGCATTTACAATATTATGTGAAGATGCAGAACTATTCCATAAAGCAGCAGTGATGCTGCTACCCTGGCTGTCAGCAGGCTTCAAGTTTTGTTGCTGTTGAATAGTGTGACCTTGGTGAATCACCTCTGCTTTCCCTTTATGCTAGATCTGTCTCATTTATAGAAGACTTCAGGGCATGAACAGCCCATGGCCAGTAGCTGTGATATGGAACAGATCTCAGGTCTGGTGGTGGCACAAATGACAGCAGTGGTAATTACACTGGGGAGAGGATCAGAAAGAGTTAAGGTGGTTTCACAGCTTCATGGAGTTGAAACATATGGGATTAAGAGATGAGTTTATGTAAAGAACTAAGCCCTGTGTTCAATTCTCATGCACAGCCTGGTTGGATGTTTTGAAACAGCCACCTTCCAGATTCCAGGGTGCAGCCGTAGAGGAATTTTCTCTTGTGCCCATTAATCTTTTCTCAGGCAATCAAGACCTTGGCCAGGAAAATATGCAATAGCTCACAGATACAAGGTAGAAATACAGAGGGAGTGGAGAGGAGAATTTCTCTCCATGCAGGTGACACTCTGCTATATATCATAAACTCTGACAGCACAGGCAGCCTCTGGTCTGGTAGAGGAACACACATCACTTCTGGTTGTAAAATAAGTTTGAACACATGGCTGTGAGAAAGAGACACCTTCCTTTGAGAATGTAACTGGAGCGCAGTAACATCTCTCTTGCTTGCTTTAGAATTCAAATGATGTAAAATATTATTTAATTTATTTAATCAAATAAGGAAAAAAAAAAGAAAAGAAAAAGAAGATATAAACAGGTCAGATGGCACTACCTCCAACCATAGCAGGTAGAGGTGTCCTACAAACTCATGTGACCTCACACAACACAGCCACCTTCCATCTGGGGGGGCTTAGAAAAACTGGGGTCTTGGAGACCTCCCTTTTCCATCTATTTAGCTGTGGCAGAGCAGATCAAGCTTTTATAACAAAGTGTGAGCTGAATGTAACCACCCCAAACTCTGGCTGGTTTAGATGATTAACATAAAGTCATTTGTACTGATGCACTGCAATCTTAGTATCATAAAAGTCTGTAATTTTGGTTCGTTCCTTGGAGTACTTGAAATTCTGACTCACATTTGAATTGTGGTTTTGCAGAGACTCCTGATACATATAATGGGCAAATCCAAATCTATCTCCTTCTCTCGCCTCACAACCTAGATGATTAAATACCTATACACAAAATGTGGCAGGTGAAGCACATTTGCAGTGAAGTGTAATTACATGCAGAATAATGAACATATGCAAAAGATTTCTTCTTGATCCGGTGACTACCTTTTGTGGATCTCTGAGTCATGCAGGCCTCATTTTCTTCATGTCATTGGGGTTGTTTTGGGGTTTAAAAATTCTTACTATTGTTACCAGGCGATACAGCTGTGGAAAAAAAGTCACATTTTACTTTGCATCCCCTGGTATCAATGGAGACCTCATGAGCTAATCTGCTCTTGGCAATGACCTCCTTCAAAAAGTCAGAATACTAGGGTGTTCTCAGATCCCCAGTTGAATTTGTCAGGATTTGGTCTTGGAAATATCATATTTGCCTTCTAAAATGATACAATTCCACCCATGGACCATTGACAGACACTAGAAATGGGAGCTCATAGAGTATATAGAATTCCCTCTTCCTGTCTTGGAGATAAAGGCAGCAGAGAAAGCTCAAAAGAACAGGAATTGGAATTTTATTTAATTTAAATGTATTGAAATTTAAATTATTTTTCNNNNAAGAAAGAAAGAAAGAAAGAAAGAAAAAGAAAGAAAGAAAGAAAGAATGAAAGAAAGAAAGAAAGAAAGAAAGAAAGAAAAAGAAAAGAAAGGAAAGAAATAAAGAAAGAAAAAAAAAAAAGAAAGGAAGAAAGAAGGAAGGAAAGAAAGAAAGGAAGAAAGCTACAATACAAATATGTAAATCATCTGATACATTTACTGTGTCTGGTCCTGGTCTTTGTCCTCAGGCTCTTTGCTGGTTCTAACAACTGATATCTTCATCTGCGTTGCTACTGACATTATAAGTTCTGCTCCCCCCCCAAAACATAGATGGGAAACAGTGGCAAGTTCAGCAAAGGAATGGCAGAGGAGCAGCAGAGAGGAATATTACTGATCAATGGTAAAAAAGATTAAAGGTAGTAACATCCTTATGGCACTTCACCAAGCAAGGAGCGAAGAAGATCAAAGGGATTATCAAGCACAAAGAGAGAGCTTGTGGCTATTAAGCTGACAAAAAAAAAAAAAGATCCTGTGGGAAATAGGAACAAAACTCTTATCAAAAGATAAGAATTGGATTTTCTTGTTTCACAAAAGTGAAGCTGTTGGAGGGGCAGGTGCAGTCTTCTAGCAGTACTTTAAGGGTAGGGAGCTGATGCTTGAAGAGAAAACAGAAAAAGATGTAAATCATGGAGGAAATGTCACAGGGAATGAACAGAAAACACTGGAATATGAAGGCCTCCACAAGGTGCACAGCTCAGGTCTGGCAAAGAGGGAAGGAGAAGAACCAAGATAAAGACAGCTTTTAATGACAAAATTGTATTTTATGCCTCAAGACCTGACCTGGTTAAGAGTAGGCAGAACAGAAGCTACATAGCTTATGTTCTTTTTGATGAAGAAGATTTAGCAGGTTTAGAGTTCAACACATTTCAAATGTTTTCGCGGATAATTTGAAGCAGGAAGAAAGGGTGAAGCGGATTAAGAATCTTCTTACACCCTTTTACAGCATTTATAATTAACTGTAAGTCTTTTTTTT